>BQNB010057600.1:0-25748 GCA_026074375.1 Tanacetum coccineum | reverse complement strand
GTCTTCAATCATCATTAATGTCTTCAATCAACATTATTGTCTTTAGTTGAAACTTCTCTTTTATCATTTACTAGTAGCATTAATATTTAACAGTATTAAGAAGACTTTTAATTCCCAACAGTATTTTGTTGAACCTTACCCCTTTTAAACGGTTTCTCAACTTCTTTAATCATAAACATGCCTTTCCTTTTCATAGAATTCAACTTATTTTGTTCCAAAATATTCTGCATTTTCACTTTGACATCTTCAGGAACACGAGTACAAGCCCCTACATTTTGATGTGTCCTAGCTAAGTGATGCTTAAACCTGAACATACCACCAGTGAACTCTTCCTCACAAAACTTACACTTCACCCTCCTAAGCCTAAGTCAAGCCTGTACTCCCAAGCAACATCAGGTCTAGCCCCAACGTCATTACTTCTCATACGTTTGCTACTTGCAGATGGTGCAGAAGAAGAAGGTGCGGATGCAGAACCAGAGCTACTCTCCTTCATTATATCTGTATTATGTACATTAAAAGAAAAGAGTCACAAACACGTTACAAGGGTAGTTTGGTATAACAACCCGTAATTTTTATCAATGTAATTATCCATCTATTAAATTAGATGCACTGTAATATCCATCTATTATATATACCACCTTTTTACAGGGAAATTTTTCGCTTTATTCCATTATGTAATGTAGTTTACATACCAAAATTAAACGAGCTCACGCAACTACCTATGCCATCTCTATCTGCGTTTATATCAAGTGAACGTCTAAATATGTCAAGTCTCTATTCTAATAGCTTCTATATCATGTACGTTATCTATTTAACGTAGTTTTCACAACGATATTACCAAATGAACTTTATGCATGAACGTTTATATCAAAACCTTAACTTTATGTAACATATACATTCAAAATAAATGTACAAGCTTACAAGGCAAGTGTACAAGCAATCAATGCATAAAATTTGAATATACTTCCCCTCCAAAATCATGGTACAAGTCATGCAAAGTACAAGGTATAATTCGTTAATGCATGAATTCTAAAAGGGTATTTTCCCTCCAAAATTCAAACGCATTTCGTACCATTCCTTTAGCATAACATACTAGCATCACAATGCACGATATTTAGCCCTAAACCCTAACCCTAATCGATCTAAACCCTAAATCTAAAACACTAGTTTCATCTATACGAAACCAAAACTAAAACATAATCTGAAACCCAAATCTTAACACTAAACCTTAATCCTAAATCCATACCCTAACCCTAACACTAATCCTAAACCCTAATCCAAGCCCTAAACTTAACCTTAGCTCGCAAAACCCTAAACTATAAACATAAACCCTAACCCGAACCTAAAAATCAAACCCGACACCCCTTGTTTCATTTTAACCCATTTTAATCAAACAAGCACCTCAAGCTAGCATCCTAGCACCACCATGACCTCACCACCATGTCACCAAGCAACCACACAAGCACCTTACTCACCACCTTGGCCACCAAGTCTTCTTGTCACCTCCTTATCACCCCATATTAGCCGAACCCCCTCCATACCCTTCTACCATTCAAATCTACACTCCTAGCTCTCAATACTCATCATACTAGCAGCCCTTAGTCATCTCCCTACAACACTTGACCACCACACCAAGTTACTTGGTCACCAAGGGTCATTCGACCCTATATATAGCCGAAACTCCCACCCCATTCAAACACACCTCAAAATTTATCATATACAACAATGGAGTTCTAAACAAAGCTAAGGAAGATCAAGTGAAGTCTCTAAGATCAGAATTGAAGCCAAGAATCAAGAAAAAGAAGCCATTAGGCGTTTTCTAGGCCAAAACCCTATTTTCGACCCATTTAAGCTCAAGTAAGCTCAAAATCTTGTTCCATAAACTTCTAATTTTTTTAAATCTTTCATAAGGTTTGTTAGATCCTATATAAACTCTTGTTTGATCCCTTGAATCCTCAAACCCATGCGTTTTTTTTCCTCAGACCATTAACGGCCCCAATTTACGTTTATTTAAAACTCATACGCCATTTCCATAACTATAACTCTAAACTCTACATAATTTTAACTTACTAAGAAGCCAAATCTGCAAAACTCTTTATATTTCAAAATATCAAAATTATGAATTTGGACTTAATTGCAAATGTTTTTATGCATAGGGGATATATCTAAACTTTCTAAAAATTTAACAAGGACCTGAAAATGCATTTTCGCTAAAGTTATAACTACAACTGTTTTGCCAAGTTTTAAAGTTAACAGGATTAAATTAAATATAATTTATAATAAAGGACTAAATTTGGTAAAAAGTTTATAAATCAAGGTTATTAAATACCATTTTTGCAAACTTAAAACAACAACACTCATAATCATATAATAAAGTATCAAAAATATATAATCATAATAAGTAAGACTCTGCTTTTTATTAAAAACCCTCTAAAATTAACATCTAATAATCAACGATTGACAGCATTAAAAGTACAATTACGTTTATAAAATTAACGAAATATAACATCGACAAATTTGATTGAATGAAACTTAAACTCTTCTCTATACACGTTACTAGGGAAGTTTCAGTTGGGGGGTTCCATTAGATATTTTGTTTGACGATTTTGTTGATTTTACATTTCACGTGCCCTGACTCCTCAGAACGATACTACATGGCCTCTGGATTAAAATAGCCCGAACAGTGATTACAATATTTCCTAAATTAAATAAATCACAGTAATACGTGTTAACTTTATTGAAGTTTTGAAACATAAACCATCACACTAAGACTTGACATATTACCTCAGGTTTCCGTGACGAGTGCCGATACTTTCACTTGATAATACATTTCCATCAATCAATTTCCATGTTAAGGTGTTTCCCATAGCTTCGTCATTTTAAATCTCTAAAATGTTTTACTAAACATGCAGGGGATACATGCTATAAACCATGATAAAGTATTTTTCCAACGTAGCATCCTGATCATTATTGCCTAAGTCCTTACTTTTGCCATTAAGACCCTACTATCATGAACCATTAATTACTCTTCGGAGTAAGCGCGAATGCTGAGGAATAGAACTATTTGGGACTCAGAACTCCCTGTTGGTGTACCTATACTTTCGGTAACCAAACACACTTAATTTGAATCACTAAGCGGGTGATTGGCGGAAAGCCTCTCCCCGTTGGGGCAACATCTAGTGAATAATATTGATTATCTCAAGGTCACGGTGTCCATGAGCTTAGGCAATACTACTGTTTTTATATCATAGTACTCAATGGCAGATTATTAACACATATGGGTTTTTATAACAACGAAACCCACATTTGAACTTGTATTTCACAAACACTTTAACATAAACCTATGAATTTCACTCAACCTTTGTGTTGACTTTTTAGCATGTTTATCTCAGGTAACTAAGCATCTTATGGCAAGGAGTGGCAACCGTGACTGAAGATAGCTAAACTGTTATTATTCAAACTTTATGTTTCAAGATTTTGGATCTCTCTTCTTTAAAACTCTGAGAATAAAGAATGATAACAAATTTTACAAAAACTTTTTCTTCCGAGTCATTATTTCTATATGGGTAAAGACAGTTGTACTATGAAATAATACCCCAAATTAGCTTCCGTGCTATATTTGTCAAAATGGGGGTGTTATAGATTGGTATCAAACCAAACGGTTATAGAGAACAAGTTTAAAAACTTGACTATAACTATTTTTCTTTTGCCATCCAAGAAAGTCCTCCGTGCAAACATCTCTCGAATAGTAATGTCAAATAACATAACTATATCTATTATATAAATAACTTATGTTATTTACCACTGGGTTGTTAACAGAGTGATGTCTTCTCCCAACCACCCTACTTCTAATATTGAGGATGTTTTTTCCTCTAACTTTCCGAACTATATCCCGGCTTCCCCGGACTATTCCCCAGCTTCACCAGAGAAATACTTTATCATCTCTTAATTAACTCATTTGGTTAGGTTCCAAAGCTCACCAACTCTTATTTAAAACCTTTTTTTCATGATGGACCCCATTTGAAGTCATGCGAACATATATGCTAAAGAATCACCTTTCCACCGCCAACTATTATGCCCCATCTCAATACTAAGCTCCAATGTTTAATTCTTAAGAATTATTTCTTCCGACGAGAATTATTGCCACCTAAGAAATGAGGCCATGACCGATCATTCTTCTCTACTTCTGCCATACCTCAAGAATTTGAGATGGGAGAATGCTCTCGTAAGACAAGTTTAGAACGTCACGTGGAACAAATTAAGGAAATTTTGAATCACATAGATGAGCTCTCTCTTTACCGCATTAAGTACATGGAAGACAAAATAGAAGGTCTTGGAAAAGGTCGGGTGATCATAAAATAAGATTTTGATAATCTAGAAGCTGAACTCCGAGAGTCTCGTACTCAAATTGCTAATCTAGAACAAATCATCAAAGATATCTAAGTTCGTCACCAAGCAGATAAGGAAAGTCTTCTGGATGTAATCTATGAACGCAAGAACAGTCAGGAAGGACCATCGGACTACTAGATTAGATACTAGTTATAGCTTTTGTTAGAAGCTAGCCACGGGAAAAATAATAAAATATGTGAAAAAATAACACTACTTGTCAAATTTTGACTATGTACAATACAAAGGCAAGTTGTTCATGATATAATACAATGGTGATCCCGTTATACCTTGTTGTTTCATATTACCAATTTATATTATTCATCCTATATCCAAACCTGGAGATAACGATACACGAGAAATTTTAATAATATGCATCATTATCTCCGTCTTCATCATTATGAATCTTACCGTGACCCCTAGAAAATAAACTAATAAGTTAGATGCTTGTTAGAATTCATATCAAATAAGTATTTATGATTTCAATATCACTATTGTTAAAAATGCTTAAAAGTTCAAACATAAGCATTGCATTGTTTAAGCATTTAAGACTTGTTGATATCAAGTCTTATTACGTGTTTCTTATGTTGATAAAATGCCTCTCCTAAAAAAGGACATCAACATCTGAAGCACCAGCAATACTCAAGCTGCCATCAAGGAAACTAGCTACTACTTGACAGTGTTTACCACAGCTCTAAAGCACAAGCTGCAACAATGGCAAATGGCGAACAATACCAGTATAGGAACATCGGAGAAAGACAAGCTCCTGTAGCAAGACAATGTAGCTACATAGATTACATAGAGCTGCCAACACTTCAACTCAAAGGTACGAAAAGGCGGCTTGTTGTCTTAGCCCGTTGGTTTTGAGCGAACTGAATCATGTTTTCTTATAGCGACTGATCAAGACTATAAGTAAAGTTCTGGCTACTGGTATCTTAAATTGAAGAAGCTCTATCTTGGTGGAATTATTTTGCCCAACCTATTGGGAATAGAAGAAGCTTACACGATAACCCTGGGTTGAATTTAAAGAAGCTTTTTGATAAAGAAGTAAAGGTCTCAGGACTGAGTCTAGAAGAGAAGATGAATTTTACGCATCTGACTATGAAGGGAATGATCTCAAGACATATATTAGAAGATTAACAGAATTAGCACCTTATTCCTACTATGGTGCCAGATTCTGAGAAAATGATGAAGATTTCATCGGGGATTGCCTCGAAGTATTAAAGGGAATGTTACCTCCTCCAAACCTCAAACTCAAGAGGAAGCCATTAACATAGCCAAGAGGCTAATGGATCAGGTAACAAAGCACACTCCGGTGAAAGTATCAAGTGATCACAAATGAAAGTTTGACGACAGAAGAACTTTCAACAACAACAACGAACCCCGCAATAATAATAAAAACAAACAACGATCGAAAACAAAAGCAACCCCAACCCCAATAACCGCTATAATAATCACAACCACAACAGAATAGGAGACAAGAAACCTTCAAGTCTAATATTGTCACTTCCAACTGAAAACAAGTGGTATATCTAGATACCTGTTCCTTTGTTGTAAGAAATGCATCTACATTCACACTCGGACCCTTGCACTGTAATATAATACTTGCCAACACGTGGGCCATCTGACCAAGAACTGCAGAAACAAAGGGCCAGCCACTAGAGGTAATCGCATACAGGAGACAGTTACTTGTCCGATGCCTGGTGGAGAAGAAAAGGGGCATTATGCAAATCAATGCCTAAAGACACACCGACAACAATGCTCGGGGTAAGCCTTACAATGCTAAGGATTGGAATGCTCACCAAGACACAAATGTAGTCACATCTATGTTTCTTCTAAACCAACATCTAGCTAGAGTATTATTTGATTCTGGAGCCGATAAAAGCTTCATATCCATATCTCTTGCCTCTATGCTAAATATCCCACCCATTACAATAGATACCTTTTACGATATCAAAATGGCTGACGGAAACCTAGTAAGCACAAACACCGTTATCCAGGGTTGCACCCTGACTTTGTTAAACCAACCTCTTTCGAAATTGATCTTATGCCGATCAAACTTGATAGTTTCAAAACTCCGTCATTTGGTATGGATTGGGTTATCCAAGTATCATGCTAGAATTAATCTGTGACGAGAAAGTCGTCCACATCCCAATCAAAGGTGAAACTTTGATCATATTTTCAGAGTGACCGAAGTAAAAACTCGACTAAATCTCATATCCTGTATAAAAACCAAAAGATATATATCTCGAGGTTCTCAAGTTTTCATAGCCCAAGTAATAGAGAAGAAGTCGGACGAGAAACGACTAGAAGATATACCGGTAGTCAGAGAATTTCTAAAAGTTTTTCCTGAAGATCTACCTGGCCTTCCTCCCGTTCGCCAAGTAAGAAATTCCCATAATGATTTAATTCCAGGAACAACACCTGTAGCCCGAGCACCCTATAGGTTAGATCCTTCACAAATACAGGAACTATCTAACCAACTTCAAGAGTTATCAGATCGTGGTTTTATCCGACCAAGTACCTCGCCTTAGGGAGCTCCTGTCTTGTTTGTCAAAAAGAAAGACGAATCTTTTAGAATGTGTAACGATTATCGGGAGTTGAATAAACTTACCGTAAAGAATCGTTACCCATTACCCTGAGTGCCGGGACGTCACTCACTAAAGGTGGAGAGGATGTAACAACCCGAGTTTCAGGTCAACGTTTATCCTGAACTATAACGCTTATTTTAATTAAGTAGATAATTATAGTCTTTTATGCTATATGTGGTTTGATGAGAATTTCCGTTTATTGGTGAAATTCATTCCGTGATTTAGTTTCTATTTGTTTTTAGCATTTAAGAAAGTCAAAAAAATTATTTTACTGCTCCGAAAGCGTAAATATGTTAATTTTGTATTTTTTGTCATTCCCCGAGTTTTTGTAAAAACCGTGTTTAAAGGTCTTGTTTTGCAAGGTTAAACGATTTATTAAAGGTTTTAAACTATATTTAGTGGGACGGATTTAAAATATTTATAAACGTGGTGTGACTCGTGTTTTTGGTCGAATGTTATTTATAAAAAGGAAGGCTTGTACTAGTTTTAAAAGAGATGGAGTATGGAGGGGTTAAAATTGCCAAATTGTCAAAGTTACTTTCTATAAATAGGACACCATATATCCCATTTAACACTTTACAAAAAAATTCATTTTTTCTTGTCCTCCCTCCTCTTTGTTGTTCGAACACACACACACACACACACACACATACACACATACACACACACTAAAATCATTGTCAAAAATTTGTTACTTACATGCATTTAAATCCGATTATACCATATTAATCCTTGTTCAATCCTCTACAAATCCCACTAAAGAAACCTCACATGCAATGAGTATTTAAAAAGTTAGGTTTTTGGTCAATTTCTATTGATTTTGTGTATAAGGAAGTGTTTCAAGTTGTTAGATTAGTGTTATTTTGAAGTGGTTTGATTTGAAAAGGTTGTTTGGTTGGTCTTTGTGGTTCGTCCGATTTCTAAAGCACAAGGGGAAACCATATTTTGAATTTCTTGATAGCATTGTAAGCTCCTAGTTATGTTTCTTGTTTGATTAAAATGATATATTACATGTATGTAATTGTAGCTAGTGATTCAAGTGCAAAATGGGTTTGAAAGTATTTCAAGTATGAACATATGTTTGATGGTTTTAGTACATGTTTTTAGGCTAGTTAAACATGTTGGAATGGTTAGATTTTGAAAAACAAGTTTTGATATGACTTTGTGTTGACTTTTGTTGACCAAAAAGTTTGACTTGACCATAGCGTGTCGAGAAATTTTTGAAATCTAAATTAGGCTTTTAAATATGATAAAGGATGTTATAAGGTCCGTTTTGATATAAGGTGGGCCTTGTAACTCCTAAAAACGAAGATGTACAGACGAGTCATGTTTGAGTTATTTTTTGTAAAAAGTCAACTATGAAGTTTGACTTTTAAATAGTCAAACTTGCGTATACTTTTGAATATAGTTTATAACAAACAAAGAATTCGTAATGTTAGTTAAACTAAGGTGAAAGGATAAGTTTGGGTTATATTATCTTTACTTTCCGCAAGCTTTCTAAAAATGAAAACTTTATTGAAAACGTTGTGATATTGTTAAGTAAGTCAAAGCGAAATGTTTTTGCGTTCGCCACTTGAAGATTCGATGTATATGGATTGTGTATACGCAATAGTGACTATACATATTATTATTATATAGTATATATATATATATATTATATATATATATAATATATATATAAATATATATATGTGTGTGTGTGTGTTTGTGTGTTGTGGTGTGTGTGTTGTGTGTTTGTGTGTGGTGTAGAGAGTAGGACCCAGTGAGAGTAAATTAAAATAAAGAAGTGAGTAGAAGTGACTATAAATCATCCATATTTGTGATTGCAATGACTTGCATTAGATGTTTTCTATTCATTTAGATGCACCATTTTGAGTTTCGAACGTTAACTGATGTGTAGATGGTTGCAAATTGATTTTGATGATTTCGGCACATGCAGAGGAACAAAAAAATAAAATGCATCTAATATACGTATATGCATCTAATTAAAGATAGAAAAACACATTATGATGGTTTATAATGCATCTAAGATTATTGAGAGGCATCTAATTCTAAGTCGGTGCATCTCGGATATGCGGTTATTGTTATTCTGTATCTTCTTATTGTAGAAAAACTTTTATTTGATCCAACTTCTATCTTCTATTATATATATATATATATATATATATATATATATTATTTATATATATATATATATATATATTTTATATATATATATATATATTATATATGCAAGTATTCAATATATGATATGTTATATCTTTTAGACACTGGTGCAGCTATATAGTTACTATTTAGGTCGCCTGGTCGAGTCGTTGAAGTTTATTCGCGCATTGTTGATTGATGATTGAATTGGAATTATTTGCTTAATGTGTGTTCATTGTCTCGCATTAAATTCTTTAAATGTTTTTAATCCCGCGTGGGGGATACATGCTTGTTTTATAAATCGAAACACATATGATTTTATTGGTATGCTGGACCGTTTTTGAGATTGTTTCATGCATAAGTTGGCATTTGTGGAAGTTCCCTTTATTTCAGGAAACCGTTAATTGCCCTTGTGTGTTGAGGTAAATGCTAATGCATTAAATAGACCTATTGGGTTTGACAACCCTGTTCGGGGTTTGAATCCTTGTGACCACCCAGTCAAACGAATATTTTGTTATTAGAAATTAGTAGGTATATGACAATATACCTTGTTTGGGGCACCTTTTTAGCATAAGAAATACCATATGTTTTATTAACGGTCGGTGTCATGAGCTTATTGCGTGAAAGAAAAAAAGTTGTTATACATTGTATTTGTTGCTTTTGTTTTCCCGAGAACTAATAATGTGTTCAAAGGTTTTTACTTATTGATTTATTTAAACTCTATGAATTTTACCCAAACTCTTGTTGTTTAACGGTTTTATACATGTTTTTCCAGGTAACCATGCTGTGGCTATACCGATGGCGTGGAGGTGTCGTTGCGGGGGGGCATGTGGTGATGGATTTTATGGATAAGACTTTCTTAGTGTGTTTCGGTCTTTCAAAAACAATTATCTTATGTTTGTGGTCTAAAACAATGTCTTTTATTTGGAAATTAATATGTTGTTTCATAGTTGTAATAGACGGTGGTTACGTTTCAGTGGGACCTAAAAGCTCTTTTAACTCTGAATATTTTTGCATACACATGTTTGGGTTAACGTCTTATTTTGCGTACGTTTTCTTTAATTTAGCGTGGTGTGACGGATGGGATGCTATTTAGTAACACCAAATTGCTAATTTCCGCTGCACAATCCGATGCCCCTCGGGGCGGGTGTTACAGATTGGTATCAGTGCTTCGGTTGTAGAGAACTAGGTTGTTTTCAAAACTTGGATTGTAGTCATTTTAGATATCAACAGTAACTGTCAAGAGTCTAGCTTTTAGGAAACTAGGTGAGATCTTTTTAAAAAAAGTAAACTATGACGCTTCTACACGCACGCCGATATAACTTCGTGTGCCGTTGGTTAAATGTAAGGTACATTTATTTAATTAGTTACGTGTAAGTATATTATGTATGTTTATATGTGTGATCTGAATAAGTATGGTTATTTATGCATGTGTGGATGCATAAATTTATTGTTATTGGTGCATTTGATACATGTGTTGTTATGCATTAAAATGTCATGTGATTATATGATAAAATACTAATTATATATTTTTGAAATTTTTTTTTTTTTATAAAATTTAAGACTATATGCGATTCTGAGAGTCAGCGAATTATAAAATTTTGTTGTTGCGCTTTGATGCGAACCGTTATTTTAATGATAGTATTATTATCGGAATGCTATTAATGATAATATAAGAAGTGATACGCTATTAAGTAAGTATTATATGATATTTTCTAGATTATCATGGTGAATGTGATTCCTCCCGATCATGATCATGATGTACCCATTGTTAAGCCGAATCAACATGATGATGCTCCTATTGTTCTCGAACCTGTCTTAGAAAAATGAAATGAAAGAGCATGAGAAGACGAATTTGAGGAAGAAGAGATCCTCAAGAGTTGAAAAAAAAAAAAAAAGTTGCTTGGTGATTAACATTGAGGAGATGAGAATGAGTCGGATGTTGAACATTAGCCTTACGAAGAGGTGGATCAATATTAATCCTCCGCTGCCTGCATTTAGTGCTGAACATTGATATTTGTGATTATGGTTGAGATGCAATTTGAGCATGAGGATGAGACTGTCATGTTAGTGGTCTCTAAGGTCGGTGAATCGTTTCTACATGTCGTATTCTCGAGAGGATAGTGATAGATTGCTACATGGCTTCATGAGACGGGATATTGACTCTCTTTTTGGTCGAATGGTCAATTTTTTGAGACGATTGTGTGGTCGCGAGACGGCGCATGCATTGGTCGAGAAGAAAGGAGAGGCAAAGGATAGGTTTTATGGTAAGTTAATTTTAGATTTGGGTAATGAAGTGCGTTCTAGTGTGGAACAAGGAACTGCAGCAATGGAAAAGTTGGTTGAGAAGCTCAAGAATGTTGAAGAAAAAGCTGAGTGTAAGAAACGAAGAAAGGAACTTGATGAAGCATGGTTGTGCAACACATTCCTATCGTATTGCAGATTGTAAGGAGTTGAGAGAGATCTCTATGGGACCTAGAGTTCGAGCTCATGAGTTCTTCAGAGTATGATTCATTGGGGATTTGTGTTTGAGAAAGACCCGAATGAAGGCTATGATGTTTGATGAGGATGCGAAGAGCCTTTGTCTGAGCTGCGAGGATCTCCTCTGATGTGTAGTAGTTTAGTTTTAATTGTAGTCTTTCTTTCGTTGTGTAATCACTAAATTGTAACTGCAAACACCCTTACCACTGCGCCCTTGGGTCTTTTCTGTTAGACCTTGGGGCAGTTTGGTATTTAAGGGGATTTTTTTGTTTTAAGCTTTAAGCCCTTTAGGGCTTATTTACAGCTTATTAAGTTAAGCTATGTGGCTTATTTTATTTTTCCTAGGATTAGAATTATCTTATGTATTTTTAGTAAATTTTTCAGAATTTCCCAATTTAGTTTAGTATTTTTAATAATATTTTTAGGTTAAATTAGTTTTTAATTCATAATAAATAAACTAAAAATCAAAAAAATATAATTCTTTTTTCTAAAATTATTTTTAATCATTTAGGATTTTTAGAAATTAAATTTAAGTTTGTAGGGTTAAAATTTGATTTACTTGCTTGTTTAGTTGGGTTTTAGGATTCCCGTTATCGTTTTTAGGTTTAAATCTTATTTGCCTTAGTTGTTTGCTTGATTTTAATTTATTTTTGCATTTTCATAAGAAGAATTAGAATCCAAAATCAAAATCCTTGAAATTATTCAAAGCACGCGATCACGAACTTAACCGATTCTCAATTCACGCTTCGTCGAGATACGACCCGGGAGGTTTTGAATTTTACTTTGGATAAAAGTAATCTTCTTAAATCCTTACAGAATACTTATTACTATACGATTATTGATATTATCCTTATATACGTATTTGGAGATCAATCTGCTGCTATCGCTGTTGAGCTAGCTAGACATGCGAATGCTGGAAATGATGCTAGGCGATCTGGACCAGTTAGGGGTCGGGATGCCGCACCTGCTGTTCGTGAGTGCACTTTTGCTGGGTTTATGAAGTGAAATCCTACTGCTTTTCATGGTACTGAAGGAGCTGTTGAATTCCGAAGATGGTTCGAGAAAACTAAGAGTGTTTTTGGAATCAGTGAATGTGTAGAGGGTAAGAAGGTTAAGTTTGCTGCTGCAACACTGCAAGGACCTGCTTTGACTTGGTGGACAGTGAACCAAATGCCTTGGACTGAGATGAAGCAATTTATGACTGCAGAGTTTTGTCCGATAGAAGAAGTTCAAAGAATGGAGCACGAACTGTGGAACTTGAAGGTCAAGGAGTATAACATTGTGGCTTATACTCAGAGGTTCAATGAGTTAGCATTGATGTGTCTGAGAATGGTTGAACCGGAAAGAGTGAAAGTTGATGCTTACATCCAGGGATTGACTGATAACATCAAGGGTGAAGTTACTTCTTCTAAGCCTGCTAACCTAAACAAAGCCGTGCGTATAGCTCATAAGTTGATGGAACAGAAATCGCAAGCTAGATATGAAAGAATTTTAGAAGGAAAGAAGCGAAAGTGGGAGAGCTTTCAAAGTGGAAATAGTAGTGGTAAGGGCAATCATAATGACAACTCACATCAAACTTTACAGAATAACCAAAAGCAAGGGAATGCGCGAGGTTACCGCTCCTACTGATGGAAAGGTGTCTTCTGAATCACTTCCTTTGTGTGAACGTTGTTTTACTCGCCATGTTGGTATGTGTATTATCAAGTCCCACAAGTGTGGAAAGGTTGGGTACAAGGCAAGGTATTGCAAGGAGAAGAATTTTGCCACGGGTGCAAATGCTCTGCCCATTCTGACTTGTTATGATTATGGTGAACAAGGTCATACTAGGAACCGATGCCCAAGGAAGGTTAAGAAAGAGGAAGTTAGAGAAGTCCGTGGTCGAGCTTATGCTATTAAGGACGCTGTGCCGAAGGGTTCTAATGTGGTTACTGGTATGTTTCTGCTCAATAACCGCTATGCTTTTGTTTTATTCAATTCGGGTTCCGAAAGGAGTTTTGTGGATACTAGATTTAGTTTCATGCTTAATATCGATCCGGTTAAAATAAGAGCTAGTTATGAGGTAGAGTTAGCTGATGGAAGGGTAGTTAGTACGAACACTGTTTTGAAAGGTTGCACTTTAAATTTAGTGAACCATATTTTTGAAATTGATCTTATGCCGATTGAGCTTGGTACATTTGACGTCATAATTGGTATGGATTGGCTTCTCAAGCACGATGTTGTCATCGTCTGTGGTGAGAAAGTTGTTCGTATATCGTATGGAAACAAGATGTTGATAGTCAAAAGTGACAAGGGTGTGTCTCGATTAAAGGTCATATCTTGTATTAAGGCCCGTAAGTACGTCGAGCGAGGTTGTCATTTGTTTTTGGCACACGTGACGGAGAAGAAATTAAAGGAGAAACGATTGGAAGACGTGCCAGTAATTCATGACTTTTCTGAGGTGTTTCCTGAGGAGTTGCCAGGACTACCACCGCCGAGGCAAGTAGAGTTTCGAATTGATCTAGTACCGGGGCTGCACCTGTTGCACGTGCACCATATAGATTGGCACCGTCTGAGATAAGAGAGTTGTCGGTATAATTGCAAGAGCTACTGGAGAAAAGATTTATTCGTCCGAGTTCATCACCGTGGGGAGCACCAGTTTTGTTTGTGAAGAAGAAAGATGGATATTTTAGAATGTGTACAGATTATCGCGAGTTGAACAAGTTGACTGTCAAGAATCGTTATCCTCTTCCGAGAATCAATGATTTATTTGACCAACTGCAAGGTTCGAGCGTGTATTCTAAGATCGATCTGCGATTAGGATATCACCAGTTACGCATTAAAGAAGAGGACATTCCAATTACTGCATTTAGAACTTGGTATGGTCACTTTGAGTTCCAAGTGATGCCGTTTGGATTGACTAATGCGCCTGCTGTGTTTATGGACTTGATGAACCGAGTATGCAAGCCATATCTTGATAAGTTTGTCATAGTGTTCATCGATGATATTTTGGTTTATTCCAAGACAAAGAAGAGCATGAGAAGCATTTGAAGATTATTCTGGAACTGCTTAAGAAAGAGAGATTGTACGCCAAGTTTTTAAAGTATGATTTTTGGCTAGATTTGGTACAATTTCTGGGTCATGTGATTTATCGTAGTGGTGTTCATGTTGATCCTGCCAAGATCGAAGCCATTAAGAGTTGGGTTGCACCGACGACGCCAACAGAGGTGAGGCAATTTCTTGGATTGGCTGGGTATTATAAGAGGTTTATTGAAGGTTTTTCTTTGATTTCCAAGCCACTGACTAAGCTGTGCCTCAGAAATAAATAAGAAATTGATTAGTGGGGAAAAAGAATAAATAAGACGCTTTTCAAGACATTAAAGAAGAGAGTTGTGTAGTGGCACCGATCTTAAGCGTTTCCTGGTAGGGAACAGAAGATTTCGTGTGTATTATGACCATCTCTAAGGTTAAGAGCCGTGTTGATGCAAAGAGAAAAGGTGATAGCATATGCTTCTAGACAATTGAAAGTCCATGAAGAGAATTACACTACTCATGATTTGGAATTAGGAGCCGTTGTTTTTGCTCTTAGGTTATGGATACATTATTTATATGGAATGAAGTGTGTGGTTTTCACCGATCACAAGAGCCTACAATATATTTTGAATCAGAAAGAGCTGAACTTGAGACAACGGAGATGGATTGAGTTGTTGAGTGATTATGATTGTGAAATTCGGTATCATCCTGGAAAAGCGAATGTTGTAGCTGACGCCTTGAGTCGCAAGGAAAGAATTAAGCCGTTGCGTGTTCGAGCTTTGATGATGACTGTTCACAATGATTTACCAAAGAAAATTCATGAAGCTCAAAAGGAAGCAATGAAGAAGAAGTATGTAAGGAAAGAAAATTTAGGGAGATTGATTAAGCCGATATTCAAATTTCGCCCTAATGGAACTCGTTGTTTTGGAAATCGTGTTTGGTTGCCGTGATTCGGTGGATTGAGGGATTTGTTTATGCATGAGTCGCATAAGTCCAAGTATTCTATCCATCCAGGATCAGATAAGATGTATCAAGATTTGAAGTTGTTGTACTGGCGGCCGAATATGAAAGCTGATATCGCCACGTATGTTAGTAAGTGTCTGACTTGTGCGAAGGTTAAAGCCGAGCATCAGAAACCATCTGGATTGCTCCAACAACCTAAGATTCCAGTTTGGAAGTGGGAAAGGATTACTATGGATTTTGTGAGTGGATTGCCAAGAACGCTAAGTGGGTACGATACGATTTGGGTCATTGTCGACCGACTGACCAAATCAGCTCATTTCTTGCCAATGAAGAAAACAGATAGTATGGAGAAACTCATGCGACTTTACTTGAAAGAAATTTTGTGTAGGCATGGTGTACCTGTTTTGATTATTTCAGACTGAGATAGCTATTTTACATCTAATTTTTGGAGATCGCTTCAGGAAGCGTTGGGGACGAATTTGGATATGAGTACCGCTTACCACCCTCAAACGGATGGTCAAAGCGAGAGGACAAACATAAACGTTGAAAGATATGTTGCGTGCCTGTGTGATTGACTTTGGAAATAGTTAGGATCGCCATCTGCCATTGGCCGAGTTCTCATATAACAATAGTTATCACGCAAGTATTAAGGCTGCACCATATAAGCATTGTATATACGGAAATGTAGGTCACCTATAAGCTGGAGTTGAGGTTTAGGGATAGCAACTCACCGGTCCAGAATTTGATCCGTGATTGACCAAGAAGATTTGTCCAGATTAAGTAACCGTTTGTTGACATGCCCGTAGTCCGAAGAAGAGTATATGCATATAAAAGGAGCTAGAGCCATTGGAAAATTGAAAGTAGTGATCTGTTACTGCTTAAGGTATCGCCAGAAGGGCCGCTGTGCGTTTTGGAAAGCGCGGAAAGCTAAGTCCTCGTTACATTGGGCCATTTAAGATTCTAGCTAGAGTTGGTCCTGTAGCTTATACGTTGGAGTTACCTGAAGAATTGAAAGGAATTCATAGTAACTTTCCATGTTTTGAATCTAAGAAATGTTTTAGGCGAAAGTGTATTTAGTTGCTATTGGATTAGCATTCAACTTGATGACAAGTAGCATAGATTGAAGAGCCCAGTAGAAGTTGTTGATAAAAGGAGTTAATGACTTAAGCAAAGTCGGATTACCTATTTTCAAAGTTCGTTAGAGTTTTGCCCCCAAAGAGGCCAGAGAATTTACTTGGGACCGTGAGGATCAGATTAAGAAAGTGTACCCTCACTCTTTACTAGTAAGGACTAAGCAGTAAAGCAAAATAATACGACTGAGCATGATGGCAACTCCCTAAAGAGGGGAGAATGTAACACAACACTCGAGTTTCAGGTCATGTCTATCCCGACTAAGATAATTATTGTATGCTACATAAATAAGTTATAGTCCCGTTTTATACTATAATGAGGTTTTGATAGAAAATTCAACTATATGATAATATCAATCCGAGGTTGATTTCTAATATGTTTTACGCATATAAGAAAAAAAATCAGAAAAACGTATTTTGTTGTTCCGAGAGCGTAAATATATTATTTTCTTATTTTACTATGTTTCCCCTAGTTTTTGTAAAAACCGTGTTTAAATGTCGTGTTTTACGAGGTTTCACGATTTATTAAACATTTTAAAGTAAAATTAGTGGGACGAATTTAATATATTTACGAATGCGGTGTGACCCGAGTCTTTGGCCGATTTTAAATAAAAGAAATGTTACTTTTTACTAACTTTAAAAGAGATTGAGAATGAGGGACCTAAATTACCAATTATCAAACTCTTATTCTATAAATAGGACCTCAATACTTCCATATTTTTCTTTTATCAAAATTGGTTTTCTTTCTCCTCCTTGTTGCTCTCCATGACCGGCCACAAGAAAACACCACCACCGCCACTTTATTTTTAACATGCAATACAATCAATTTATACCATCTTAATCCTTGTTTTAAGAGCTACAAATCCCACTATAGAAACCATACATGCATTAAGTTTTGAAGAAGTTAGATTTTGGGTCAAGTTCTTGTGATTTTGATCTAAAAGGAAGGTCACTAGTTGCTAGATAAGTGTTATTGTTAGTTGGTTGTGTTGGAAAAGGTTTTGGTTTATGGTTTGGGTTGCTCGTCCGTACGATTCAACAAAGGAGGAAACCAAATCGATTTTTGTTCTAGCTTTGTGAGCACTTATTTATGTTTATTTGTTGATTTAAATTGATGTTATTACATATATACGGTTATTGCTAGATGATTCAAGTGCAAAATTGATTTGAATGTATTTCGAGTATGAGCATGTGTTTGATAGTTTTGGTACATGGATAGTTAAACATGTTGGGATAGTTAGAATTTGATGAAAATGTGATTTGGTGTGACTTTGGGTTGACAAAGTTTGACCAGAAAACTAAGTTTCACTGTGGCGTGTCAAGATTTTTTTTAAATCTATTTTAGGCTTTTGATAAAGATAAAGGATATCGAAATGTCCGCTTATGATATAAGGTGGGACCTTGTAACTCCCTAACAAACGAACATTTTACGCCGAAGTCATGTTTAGGTTATTGTTTAGGATAAAAAGTCAACTACGAAGTTTGACTTTAGAAAGTCATACATGCGTTAAACTTTTGACTAAAGAACCAAAATTGATCAAAGGGTATCGTAATGTTTTTTAAATTGTAACGAAATAGAGTACGGCATATATTATTCCTTACTTTCGGCAAGCCTTGCTAAAAATGGAAACTTTATGGGAAAACGTTATATTATTGTTAAGAGTTCGTCAAAGTGAATTGTTTTGCGTCGCACTTGATGATTATAAGTATATGATTGTAATACGTAATAATGTTATATATAATATATATATAAATATATATATATATATATATATATATATATATATATATATATAATATAAATTAGTATATATAATATGATATCAAGTAATGCATTATATAAATATTATACTTTTTAGTCACTGTATCGACCCCATATACGTATTATAATGGTTCGCCATGGTAAAGACGTGAATCATCTCCGCTTTTTGAGTTTATTAATATGTGATATTTGATTAATTAGAGTTCATAGCCTCAGCTTATTGAACTGTTTTAAATTGTTTTAAACTCCGCGAGGGGCATACATTTGTTGGTTATTATAAACGATACAACAAAATATGAATTTTATGTATGCTGGACTCCGATTAGAGATTAGTTTTTGCATAAGTAGCTATTTTCGAAGTCCTTTATTTCATGAACCGTTAATTGCCTTGTAAGGTGAACACTAATGTATTAAATAGATCTATTGGGTTTGACCGCCCTGTCTGGGGTATGAATCCGACGGTGAACACCCTGTCAAACGGACATTTTGTATTTAGAAGATAGTAGGTAATATTACAAAAACCTTGTTTTAGGGCACTTTAACATATTGAAATGCCATGTGTATTTCAACGATCAGTGTCAAGAGCTTATTGCGTGAAAGGAACAGAAAGTTCTTCAATACATCACATTCTGTTGCTTTGTTTCCCGAAACAATTATGTGGTTCACATAGTAATTGTTTACTGATTAATTTAAACTCTATGAATTTCCCTCAACTTTGTTGTTGACGTTTTAAACATGATTTATCCCAGGTAACCAAGGTTGAAGGCAATGATGGCATGGAGGTGTCGTGCGTGTTATGATTTTTTAAAGAAATCCTACTTAAGTGTTCTGGTCTATAGTCAAAAACAATGTGTCTTAATTTGTAGTTAAATAAAAAAAAAAACCAAATATTTGGGGGGTTTAAAAATTTTTTAATTGACACAATTGTCTTTCAATGATATAATTGACGGTGGTTGCGATTCTGTGGGGGACCTAAACACATTTTAATTCTGATTAATAATGGAACACATGTTTGTCAAACGTCTCATTTGGGTCATTTTCTATTATCTTGGTAAATGGTGCTATTTAGTAACATCCAATTGCTAATTTCGGATGCGCAACCCAATGTACATTAGTGGGGTGTTACAGTTAGAAAGAACCCTACGCCTAAGTATCATTCTTCATCCGTATCCCTTGTGTTTAAACTCGAATGAGGGATGAGATCGAATTGTACAATGTCCTATTTCCTTCATTCGAGCCGTGTATGTATGATTTAGATACCTTATTGGTGTGGCACTATCGGTAAAAGATGGTAAAATGATCGACCCTTAGCCTTATAATAAAAACCTAATTTACCTTTGGACTTGTTTCTCCTTAGCTCTAATGGTGGAGATGTGTATCCTTGCCAAGCATATGATATGAAACTAATCACGACCGAGCAAATAAGCATACCAATTAAATGTTACAACCCTAAAATAGTTGAGTTATTTGAGTGTATTTTTTCATTTCCATATTTTGTGAGGTGCTTAGCTCTTGTAACAGGTGATTAAAATGAACGAAGAACTTAAACGAGAACAAATCCTTAACTTCGGTTTTGGGAAAAGCATTTCAATATAATCTAGAGTCTATTTGAGGACCAGAAAGGTAAATCAAGTGGGGGATATTTGCTGACATCAAATAACGATACATTCATACCTTTATTGATCCTGGATAAGTTATCCACTTTTATATAATTATTGCAAGAATCGTTACTTAATTGCTTAAATTTGTAAATTGCAGTAATTACGGAGTGATTTGTGAAGACATGCTAAAAGGCGTCCTTTTTGGAGCTTAAACGATAACATTTGAAGATTGCTTAATTCTGCTCAATACGCCGTATCCATAAAAGAAGATATGGCGTAATCCACCGTCCTGGATTTCACAAGAACACTCGAATTCTCACTTCCAATACGGATTATGCTATGTTTTCCATATGCCATATACAACAGATAACTAGTCGAGAATTTGGGTGAATAAATTTATTTTGGGAAGTTATATTTATTGATTATAAATTTAGGCATAACTCCAAGGAAAACACCTCTATACGCCGTATTGACCTAGCTCAATACGGCGTATCCAGACTTTTTCACACACTATAAATAGAAGACTCAAAAACAAGTTTTCGGTGTGCAAAATCATATTCTTCATACCATACACATAAAAGACGATTTTCTAAAGAAAAGAAGAGCAACCAAAGGTCAAGCATCAATCACGATTCCATAGAAGACACCGTGTAATTCCTATACTCTTGTAATCATTTAATTTTTGGTATCGTTCGGTAAAACGTTTAGTTTACCTTGGTTATTTGATCACGCTTATATAATTACATTGGTTATGGGCTAATACCTAGGGTATTAGCCATCTTAATGAAGATTTAATGTTTGGTTTGTTTTAAAATCAATTTCTTAATTTATCGTTGAAAGTTTAATTATGTTTATCACATGATACTTGTCTACGTGTTTGAATATGCGACCTATCATTCAACTGGGTCTAGTTACGCCTAACAAGTGAACTAGATACTGGGATAGCTCTTCATATCGTGTTTTATATTACTGGATCAATAGGATCACAAATAATGTTCTGTCTTTGTCTTTAAATTAAGAGCTTAGTTGGACCGGCAGGTGACCCGTAATGTTTCAACAAGTATGTTCTTGATTAATTGATAAAGATTTGAATAGTGGACTACCAGTATATAAAATACCGTCAAACAGTAAGTGGGTAAAGTCCCGATGGGCTAGGGTTTATCAAGATCACCATTGCTATAGGGATTTGATAACGCCCCAAATATACATAAAATATCCCTCGAAAATACATGAAATATATATGTTAACGCAAGAATTATTGCAAAGTTTGGTTGTTTGTTGTATAATATTCATTTCAGGACCAAAAGTGAAGAAAAGGACTAAACGTGCAAAGAAATCCCGTTAAATGCACTAACGGTCATTTTGAGAAGGATCTAGAAGAGAATCTAAAGAAGAGTTAATGAACGAGGCAGAAGTGCGGCACGCAATTCTTATTGTGCGGCGTACTTCACAACGAAGTAAATGCAAATTAATTATACACCAAGTGCGGCGCACAATCTCTTAAGTGCTGTACACTTTACCTTTAGTTACTCAAAAATCATAATGATTGCCATTATTATGCAACCATTGGCTTGCCTTCTTCCCACAACTAATGCTTACTCAAAGGCTATAAAAAGAGGACGAATTTGGCTCTAAAATCATCATCTAAAAACCATTCTCTCATCATCATAAGAGAATAAGATAGTTAGGAATAATTTGGGGAATTGTTCTTAGTTCAATAGAATTCCCAGGTATTAATCATCTAAGAAGGTGTAATTCAAGCTATTAAAGGCTGTGACAGAGTTGTTTATAGTTTGGAGTTGAATTTCCGAGATATTAAAATCGTTGTTCGAAGGAAACTCTTGAGAATCAATATAATTTGCTATTTGAATTGGTATAAACATGTTTCTCTCCGTGAATGTTATGTTTTCTAAATCTGACATGCTTATTATGTGCTATATCTCCATGAATATGAAGTAGTTGATTCATGTTTATTTAGGATTTATGGAGTAACACGGATTAATTTAGGATGACTAATGATATTTGTTAAGTGATAAATATGAATTTGATATTTAGTTATTTGGATTATCGATCATCATTTGATCATCATACTAGTCCGGATATAGGTCGAAAGACTCCGGCTATATGTTTGATTTCTAGTTGTTTGTCCATGACAACTAGGTATTAGCTTCGTGAGGATTAGCTAATAAAATGGTCATCATCCCAAATATATAAATGTTTAAAGTTCAACCACATGTTTAACGAACTTGGTTGAGAAAGTTCATATTTGTTATTTCTAAACGTAAACTAATTTTAAAGCATTTTTCGTAATTAAGATTAAAGGTCGAAAGGATTCTTGTTATGTTAAATAGACAATCTTTTGATTAATCTACATGTTAATTCTTTTGATTATACTAAATTTCATGAACTTATCATCATCCCAAGTTACCCTTCATTACTCTTGTCTCCCAAATAAACATTATTTTATTATCTTGAATTTGAGTTATCAATTATCTTAAATCGTGACAGTCTATAGATATACCCTTTCGTAATATAATCGACCCTTTCTAAGAATTACCAATCCCTTGGAACGACTTGGTCTTACCCTACGCCTATACTATAAACGGGGGTTTATACTTTACCCGTATGTTAGTTAAAATTTGGATAAAACTAGAATTATAAATTTAAAGCTTTTATAACACATCAAAGTTTTTTGCGCCACTGCCGGGGATTGATTTCATTCTTGAATTAGTCTTTATTATATTACAAACTAAAATTTTCAAAATCGCCATACAATTTTCTTGCGCCGCACATAACCATTGTGCGCCGGTTTTTCTGCAAAACTTAGAAGTACGCCGTCCTTTAGAAAGTACGCCGCACTTCTTGTCCCTTTTACAAACAGAACCAGTTTTCAAAGGAAAGAAACATCAAAACCAAAAAACCCCCAAAAACCCATAAATTGTAAATTGACCATTTGAAAATGTGGAATTTATTCCTTGTGTTCATAATAGTCAAAATCTTGTATTATCATAATTCATACGTTAAAATGAAAAAAAACCAAAAAGAACTATTTGATAGCTTGCTTTTTTAAAACTCTAAATGCCTGTGTATATCTCTTATTTGCTAAGTGTTGCTTATTTGACTTTTATCTCATGCAAAATAAATATAAAAATAAAAACTTAAAAAGAATTAAAGAATTTTATTTGATGATGAATGTGCTTATGAACTTGATACTTGGTATGTTTAATAGATATTTAAGAAATAATAAAAATAAGAAACATAAAAACACTGAAATTAAAATTTTTAAAAGACTTAAATCTCATAAAGTACGCCGGACTTTCCTTGCAAAAACTAAACAGAATGCTTGTTTCTTCGTTTTTGAACGAGAATTGCTTAAATTTAAAAATGCTATCTATTTATTGATAATATGTAAATGTAAAAAGGTATTGTTATTTGTTTTAACTAACCCACTAATGGTTGTTTTAATGTTGTCTTATTTTATAAGATTTATGGATCCAAATTCGAGTCTTGGAAAAATTTGCTTAGGAGAAAATGTCATTGTAATTTCAAGTGACAAAGTTGAAAGAACTAGATTTGTGGCTCCTTGTTTCGTCAATTGGCTGGAAATGAAGGCTATGGTTTTTTACCAGATGGAGACCGAAGAAGTTAGCGATAGATTCGTGGCTCCTTGTTTCGTCAATTGGCTGGAAATGAAGGCTATGGTTTTTTACCAGATGGAGACCGAAGAAGTTAGCGATAGATTCGTGGCTCCTTGTTTCGTCAATGGGCTGGAAGCTTATGATGGTGAGATTAATATTGGAGTAGAGGAGAACATGATCTCAAACGAATATGCAGTAAAGTTATGCCTAGAACATAAAGTAAAAAAAGGAAACAAAGTGGTTAAGAATGAACTCATTATTGCACTCAGAGGTGAAATCTATTTTGTAAAGTTCATTATCAACCTAGAAGAAGATGATGTTGAACCGGGGATGATTTTTGGAAGATCATTCTTACGCATGACAAAAGCAATTACTGATTTCGTGGCTGGAACTATCACAATATACCATGATATTGATCCATTCTTGAAAGAAACTGAAGAAGAAGAAAAGAGCAATGATGATTGGGACAATTTGCTTGATTTTAACATAGATGATATACCACTGTTGGGTGAAGAAGGACTTTCGCCATTCATATGCAAAATTGGGAAGAGTAGCCATAATAAGAAGCGGGCAATGGAAAACCTTAACTTTTTCTATCAAGATATATGAACATATTCATCAGCTGGTGGTCATTTAACTAAAGAAGAAGCATCAAAAGAAGCATTAGCGATCAGAATGAGCCGAAAGTTTGCTTTATTAGAGGAAGAAAGGCCTATAATCGAGACAATGGCTTATCATGACAAATACAAGAAAATTCTTGATGAAGTTTGATAAAGAAGAAGCAACAAAAGAAGCATTAGCGATCAGAATGAGCCGAAAGTTTGCTTTATTAGAGGAAGAAAGGCCTATAATCGAGACAATGGCTTATCATGACAAATACATGAAAATTCTTGATGAAGTTTGGAAAGACAAGGTGGAGTTAGATGAAAAGATTGTAAAAGAAGAAGAGGAAGCAGTAAAAAGGATTAAGGGTGAGGCATTAAAAGAAAAAGACAACCCTGGAGCATTTATATTTCCCATAAGACTGGAGGGACATGTTAACGAAAATGCGTTAGCAGATCTTGGGTCAAATATAAATACTATGCCTTACTAGATCTATGAACATCTAGGGAGAGAAGATATGAAGAAGGTTGATAGAGGAATCACGATGATAAATCACACTCAGGAAGAAGCTATAGGGATACTCACAAATGTTCTCTGTCAGATAGGGGTCACTACCTTAATTGCTAAGTTTCTAATCTTGGATATTCCAATCGACCGTGATTCACCAATAGTTGTTGGTCGTGGATTCCTGCGTACGATTGGTGGCATAGTCAATACTCCAAAGAGACTTTTCTTGACCTTTGATGGGTTTTGTCACCAAACCTTCCGTGCTGCAAGATCAGATGTTATGAAAAACCCAGAAAGTGATAGTGATGACGAGGAAGATTACCAGATAAAAAGGAATAAGTTTGGAGCACCGATATATGGACCAAAGCCTGCAACGTACTTGAACTGTAACGATCCAGCTGAGCGATCGTTAGCTATGCAAACCATAACTAACCCATTCCGGAAAATTAGTGTTTGGAAGAAGGATGTTAGTTTCCTTGGTTCATTACCAGTACCATTAAAGAACGTTAACAGGAAGCCTCAATATAAGGGTTCGTATACTAAAGAAGAAGAAGCAACCGGACAATGGCGAACTGAGATAAGGTTAACTGATCCCTATTGAAAAATTTATTTGTAAGGATTTACAACAAAGAAAACGGACAAGAAGTTATCAAAGTATCACAAGTTGAGTGACATCATGTCACCCAATTGGTTTGTGGAGTGAAGAGTTAGACCAAGTTAGAATAAAAGAGGAAACCTATGTACTCCTTTTTTCTGTTGAGTCTTAAATAAATCATTTGCATAAATCCATAAAGGATTACATTTGATGTACGGACATTAGTCCGATGAATATTAATATCGAGTTAATATGACGAGTTGAAATTATAATATGAAATTTGCAAAACAAGTTTTGTGTGGTATAATATATAAATTAAATTAACTATTATATATAT
>BQNB010057599.1:0-38146 GCA_026074375.1 Tanacetum coccineum | reverse complement strand
TCAAATGCATAATGAATACTCGGCAGTAAAACCACCCCGTGTTCTCCTGGTAAAGAATCTCTTCTTTCCGTCGGCTCATATTCATGTTAATCCGTTTCCTGGTTAGTAGCTCCATCAAAGTCACTCCAAAAGAAAAAAATTACAACATCAGAAATACTTCACCAATTCACTAGGATTTACATTTCCTTTCCACAATGTCCAACCCAATTCATTGTTATCGCTACATCCTCATAACTACGAATTGGAATTTTTGCCACACCATGCACCCCAAGAATAAGAATCTGATGATTACAGTAATATTTCATCAATCTCCAAAGTACAAGGCCATCAGAACAAATTCATTATTTTTGCAGCTAACATTTCAACAGGTAGCAAATACCACCGAATAGGCCATCATTTAATATAAAGGGGGTGTTTTGGCATATAATATGTTTAAGGTTTTGAAGATAAGATTCAGATTTCCGGGATAATATTAATTTTGTGCTTTGAAATTATTATTTTTATGCAGGAGGATTATGATAGTGAAGATTATGATGAAGCTCAAGATGATGGCATGTAGAAGTTTGGATGAAGCTCAAGATTATGACGAATCTCAGGATTATTTGTATTTTTAGTTGAAGTTTAAATGATAAATCGAATATTGTTAGACGTATGGATCCAGTGATTTCTTGTTGTTGACGACGTATGCTCATCTTTTATAGCTTTTTGTCATTTCTCATCTACAGCCAATATAGAA
This sequence comes from Tanacetum coccineum, assembly GCA_026074375.1. Lineage (NCBI taxonomy): Eukaryota > Viridiplantae > Streptophyta > Magnoliopsida > Asterales > Asteraceae > Tanacetum > Tanacetum coccineum. The sequence goes on along the minus strand of BQNB010057599.1, from coordinate 37,410 downwards.
TTGAAAATTGCAAATAGCAAATTGCAGCCAATATAAAATTCTGGAAAGTGACGACGTATGTCGTCACTATTGGACATTAAGGTTCGTTAGTTTCTCGTTAGGTTCACCCAATAAGTGACGCCTTTTTTTCGTCACTAATTCCAGCAGATAGTGACGATGTTAGCCACTTTTGTGATGAAATTACGTGAAGAAATTTGTTGTCACACACCCGTAAGTGACGACTTTAGTTCGTCATTAATTTAGTGTCAAATTCAATTTCGTCATTAATAAATTTGTGACGGAGCTATTGTGACGACAAGTGACGACGTCAATTTTCGTCATTAAACTGGTTTTGTGACGAATTTTCCTCTAATAGTGACGATTTTTCATTCGTCATTAAAGCCCTTTTTTCTTGTAGTGAACCGTGAATGGGCTGTCCTTCAAAATCAGGTATGTAGTCTTACAATTGAGTAATGATCCTTTTTTTAATAGTATCGAAGGCTTATAATGATTATGGTCTGATTCAATAGTTAATTAGCTTATGATTATCGTATGTCCGATTGAAATAGTTACACACATCTTATTTTGTGTGTTATGTATTAGGATCATGTAGACATAAGTTAACGACTCGGATATATGAACTATGGTTTCGTATTACATTATAATATTAACTGTTTCTAGTGAATTGTTTTATCTAAGTGATATATAATTTGTTAATGATAGTGTTTATCACATGACTTGAAAATATTTGCAGGTATATAGTGAACATTTGATTGTTACATGAATAGTGAATCTCATTATGTTACCTGCCAATATTATTATTTTTGATACTATATGATGTTATATAAAAGATAAAAAACAATAGCTTGAAGAATTGTTACTAACAATTAAAATGAAAGAATCTGACATTTATAAACCACAACTTGAATGTAAACATTAGTTTATGCAAAGATTACGAAATAACAGGAAACAACATTTATCATCTAAACATCTAAAAGCTAAGTTTAAGAAAACAAACCTGTAGTTGATGCTACTAAACCTACTGATCAAACCAAAGATTTGTTGTTTTAACACATCTTATTTTAAGTAGAACACAATGCAAATTTGAGTTGATGTAGAACTTCTTTATACACAACGTTCGTTGTGTAATTGCAATACTTTCCATCCTTATCGCAACACAACACTTTTAGACCTGATATTTCTATAAACCAATGGTTTTTTATTTGAATAACAATAAATTTTAATTAAGTATTTTGAAAGTACTTATTGCTTGTAATGAATATATAAGTTATTGTACGGAGTAGTTGATTTTGTGATTAGGGTGAGATTACCATTACTATTAGCAAAGAGTTAGATGAATACGAAGACGTCAATAACGATAAATTTTTTATACAGTATTTCGAAAGAGAGATTTTGGTGTGTATTGTCAGCACTTTGTTTTAACTCATCAATGATTGTTTATCACTATTATACCCATTTTGAAAATTGAATATCCCGTCTCACCAACGATTATAAAATCGAATAAAACATTCGCCTCATTGGTTTGAATTTTGTCAAATTTTCAACAATTGGCTTCGTCTTATAAAAATTTTTTTCTTATGAACATTTTTTGAGGGTGCTTTACCTTGTTGACATACCATAAAATAATAACAAATTTATGATTACATGCGCAACCTGTGTTTATTAAAGAAGATTGTCTTCTTGACCACCGACTAATATTACAACTATGAGATGGGTTATCTTTAAATTTAATTATTTTCTTAAGGAACAAGTAAACCCAAATCTTTAAGATGAGCATCATTTGAGTTGAATACAGCAAATAAAGAGCTTTGATATTTCAAAGCTCATCAGTTTTAAATTCATGCAGAAATATTTTTTTAGTCAGTTTGATTTGGTCCTGACATTATGTACTTTGAATACTTTTTCTTATGAGTTTAAAACCAAATAATTTTCGTATTAATTAGTATATTGGTCATTAAACAGAAAAATATATCATCTGCCTAAGAAGGAAAGGTTTGAACTTTGAAGGAGTCCCAGAAAGCAGATAATTAATTAAAAGGAAATACGGCAACTTACCATTAAAAATTTGTTGAAGAAAAGAGATATAGACTTTCTTCATTTCGTACTAAACAGAAAGCTCAGTGAAGATGGGAATAATCTATATAATCATATCGTAGCATATATTCATCTCTCTCACATACAATGGCGTTCGGACGTAAGCTCTGTTGTTTTGGCATCTTCCAAACGTGGACGGAATGAGAACCCTAATGGAAATTTGCTCCGTAATACTACTCTTGGAAAAATATACAAATTTTCTTAAATGTATCCGCTCGAAAAGAATTATGTTTAAAGTTCATGTTTAGTTATACCATTATCATTTGAAAAGTAAAGATAAATTTTACTAATCTTATTCCTCAAATTTACTGTAAATTCTAGTCTTATACTTCATAGATGCAAAACTTAAGACAAGATAAACATCAATAGAATACATCATATCCTACTATAATATAAAGCATGAACTCCATTATATTGTTGAGATTTATGCATAGCAATATTACTAAAAAAAATCACTTAAGATTTTAAAACATGGGAATATATAAAGTTTAAAAATAATTTCTGTAAAAACTGAATGTTATAAAAGCTAACTAATTTATACATTCTCAGATATATGTACCACGTATTTGACTTTAAAGGTAAAACGGACATTTTAATATATTCGTTTCCTTGGTGTATCCGCATCGTTTTCTATTTGCTTTATTTTGGACAACCGGAGAATATTGTTTAAGAACATATCATTTTTACGGAAAAGCATTGTTCGCCAAAAATTTAGTTACTTTTCTTACGCGGCTATTGCATCGTGTGGGTATCTGTTGACTAGAGCTATTATCAGGATGCAATCCCGTAATTTATGTTGTTGTTTATTGTATTCCATAATTAGTGGCTCTATCTTAGGAAGTTTATTATTCCTTCTCCTAGAAATGTACCGCTGTAAAGCACCTTGGAATATAGAAAAAAAAACCCATTCTTCACAATCCTATTCTCTGATTCCATATGGTATCAGAGCTCACATACCATCAAAATTGAATTACCCATAATGGAATTTTCCTCACAATGACAGTCACGGACAGTTCTTCTCATGACACCAGAGTCAATGTTCAAAACGTACAAGAGGGACCGTTTCCCACCGGAGTTATCTTGGATGATTCGAACTACCCGTTATGGTCTCAACTCATGGAGATACGTATTGGAGCAAGGAACAAGATGGGATTCATCACCGGTGACACCCCAAAACCCACAGCACACGAAAAACAAATTGAAACATGGCTACTCGATAATAACCGAGTCAAAAGTTGGCTCATCGATTTAATGAGTCCATCCATGATATGGCGATTTATTAGACTCAAAACCGCAAAAGAAATCTGGGATGCTGTCGCTAAACCTTCTATGATGGGACTGATGAAACACAGATATTCGAATTAAACCGGAGATCTTTCACCAGTCAAAACGGGAGATCAATACCTGCGTATTACAACGAATTGGTAAGTATTTTTCAAGAAATTGATACCCGTCTTACTACTCAAGAAGAGACTGTTGTTGAGACTGTATCCTTGAACAAAACCATGGCACAACTCCGTGTTCATATTTTTTTGGCTGGTCTAGATTTCGAATTTAACCAGGCTAGAAGTGAGATCTTAAGAAAGGATCCACCCCTTGACTTTGATTCATGCTACGCATATATCCGCAAGGATCAAAATCAAAGGCAGACTAAGGAAGAATCAAAAACGGATTCTGACAACATAGTGCACCTAACTACTAGTAACCGTACCACTAAAGGAAAAAGCTCTAACAGCAAAGGTAACACATATACCTGCACTCATTGTGGAGAAGAAGGGCATTCTAAACAGGGATGCTATGAAATTATCAGATATCCCGACTGGTGGGATTTCACGAAGAAACCACGAAAGAAGATAAGTCAAGCTTCAGTTGCCACATCAAATAAAAAAGAACCATCTGTATTTGTAGCTGCTCACACAAAAACGGTCAACATTTCTTATGAGAATTCGTATTTTCGAGTAAATAAATTTATTATAATTTATTCTTCTTTTAACGTTAAGTAAAAAATTGTATTTTTACTTTTACTCGATTCGACTAGTTTCGTGATCCTATCTAAGTTTAAGTCGTATTTTAGACTTTCTTCTGTCTACGTGTCCCATGTAGTTAAATATTCCCATTATATACCCTGTAAATTCCAAGTCATTATTTTAATCCATACATTATTTATTTAATTTACTTTGGAATAAAATTTATTTTTTGATTAACCGAATAGGTTGTCTCACGTTCGTAATAAAACATTTATTAAAAGTGAACCCGGCTTTAGACTAAATATTAGTCTACGCGCTCTATAGTAGGTATAGTAGGTATACCAAGCCTTCGGGCTTTGGGTCATACTGCCACTTGGGCTTCTGGGCCCAACGTAGCAGTCATGGGCCGAAACTAAACCCAATCCTGCACTGGTAACGGCTCGGACACAGCAAAACGGACGCGGACCTAACTATAGGCTACTTCCATCCGCGAAAAACACACGCATCCGTAAACATGATTACTACGGAATCTTGCCCGACAAGGGACCCACTCCGACCACTAACGAAACAAGCAAAATATTGGGAAACCCTAATATTTCACTCGCTTATAAAAGGGACCCTCTGACACAATAAACAGTATAATTTTATCACTCTACATACACACACTTTCTCTCTCTACATGTTTACTTACTTTCACGCCGGAGTCTAATCGTGGGGTCCGTCCCCACAGTAAGGCTAACGGTTTTTATTTGATTGTGCAGGAAATCATCTCACCTCTCTTGCTCTAGTACAAGATTTGACACTCAAATCATTCGGAGGCCCGGTTCAACAAAGGATTTAAGCCATATTCTAAGCCCGACACTTATTTTGTACTAACAAGTGGCGCCATCCGTGGGAACCTAACACAACCATGTTTTCTAAACTACTCATCATGATCATTCGCGAACAGCACACCCCGACCATTCCCACGTCCGCTGTGCGGAACACCGGGGGAAGAAGTGGCCCACAAGGTCTCTAGGAGCCTACGTCTGACGAGGTCCTAAGAGAACTGTGTGACAAAAACTACCACCAACTGTTGCCGCTCATCGCTGAAAAAATGCAAAAAGAAAAACAATTTATAGAAAGGATGAAATAAGGTTTGTAGTTGCTTCTACTAGTTTTTCTTTATTTTGTAAGCCTTCCTTTTTGGTTTCCTTTAATTTCTCTTGTAAGAGCATTTTGATTTGATTAACTACTGTAAAATATGTATTTTTATGTTATTAAGAGGTGTGGACATCAAGTTATGATGACATTGTATTGATTTTGGTTGAGTGCAAAAATTATGTGAGTGGTGTGGTGATAAGGGAAATTAGAGGACTATTTCAGGTTCAGAATAACTTGTTGGTCTTTATTACGAAATATTCTTTGGCCTTGTGGATACTGACAAATAATGATAGAGGGGTAGCATACATTTTAAGAGTATGTGGGTATTGGGGGATTTAGATGCAGTATCTCCTCCGGAATGGAGGGTGAGATATGGCCGATTTACTAAAAATAGTCAAATCTGGACCACTGTTGGGAAAACGAGAGTAGTAAGGTCAATATTTTTACTTAAATTGTTGGATATAAAATGTAAATCCTTTGGGTAGTAGACACAATATATATAACACCTCCCTTTATTCCTCACTTTTTTAATTGCGTATTCATAGATTGGGGATTTATGGCCCATTTCCGTGATGGGTTTAAAAAGCTAGAAAATCTTCTTGTTTTGGGTAACCCAGGTGGGTGGGGGTAAATTAGTCTTTTTACATGGTTCTGAAACGTTTTAGAAAGTAAGCCCTGCATTTCTGAAATCTAGACTCAAAATGCTTTCCAGGGGTGAAAGCCTTGTATTTTTATCATCTACGAATTAGGAGCTAAAGGTTCGAGTAGTCGGGTAAATTTCAGAAATTAGGAAATTTACGTATAGACTTGAAATTCAAAACGTATAGATTAACTTTGATAAAATAGGAGTTAAGGGGTAAATTTTAACACATGTCTTAATCAATATAAGGTCAGGTTAGACTTGAGTTTTTGAGTTAAAAATTTCTTTGAAAATGCAAGTGCAATGTCATGCTTATTTTGGACACACACCTCATGAACACATAATTATTTTTACGTATCGATTTATACTTTACCGTTCTAAGACGCACCACATCTTTTAGGTGATCCTTAAAGACTCTTTCTCGGTCGACGATCTTATTACTTTTGACTTTCTTTTACTTTTGGTGAGTTCATAGCCCCTTTTTTATTACCAAATTATTTGCAAACTCTACGGGGTGAGATTACATGCTTGATTTACATATTGAACACAAGTACTTTTGAACAATATGCCTATTTCCTGACTCTATTATTTGCCTTAGTACCTACTTTTGCCATTTAAAGTCCCCGTTCAATATGAGCCGTTAGTTACTAGTGTAGTAAACGCGAGTGTTGTAGATAGATCCTATCGGAGACTGACAATCCCGTCTGCTGTGGATTCAAGATAACCTTTGACCAATTAACATTTGAAGTATTTCGTAGATGTTTGGGCAGCATCTGTATCTGTTTTGGGCACAAACCTCGAGTGCTGGTTGATTACATTACAATTACAAGTTAAGGTTCAGTTTCAAGACTTAGGCAAAAAAGTATATTTCCCTAAGAACTTGTGAAATCTGATTCTCGTGTCTACAAATACTTAAATCTTGTCGCCATGAAATTATTACAATTAAACCTAATGATTTCACTCACCATATGTGTTGACGTTTTGCATGTTTTAATCTCAGTAATAATTGTGATATCTGATTGGGGCCCGCTTGGATATCATGAAGACGGATTCTATGTTTTTCTCTATTCGATGCAAACTGTTAAACTTATTTCTCTAAACTTATGTCATCTTTTGAACTGTGTCTTTATTTAAAACTTTTAAGTGCTGGGACCAAAACTGCAACTCTGATATTTTGAATGCATCGAATGTGACTTATTTAAAAACGCCCCCTTTAAGGTCGTTTCCTATTACTTGTTTTTTGTGCTATGACGTCGCACCCCAATTGTTACCGCTTCGCTACAGTCAGATTTGGGGGTGTGACAGATTGGTATCAGCGCCAAGGTTATAGGGAACTAGGTCATTTTTCAAAACCTATTCTATAACCAAAAAATTTAAAGATTTTCTTTTCTTTCATTTTCAAAAATGCAGAATCCTTCATCGCTTATTTGATATCCGCGCGCGCGACTCTCTGGTCCTTATTTACTTCCTCGATTATCATTATAGTCTTACATATATATAATACTTGGTTAAATTTCTATCTCTTACGTCTATCTTTTGACGTATTGTTATTTATTCATGTCGGTCAATTATAAATATTGACCATTCTGGTTAATGATGTTTATTTATAAAAGCATCACTATTTAATTATAAAATTTTAATTTTATAATATTTAAATAATATATGATTATTTAAATCATTCTTCTATCTCCTTTCTCAATTATTATCATGAACCATGACTTTGCATACCTTTATAAATTCTTAACGAATTGTGTATTTGTATTGCCAGAATCATGCCGCCTAGAAGATTAAAGAAGAAATTTGTTAAGAGATTAGTGGAAAAACGTGTGGCTAAAGCTATTGAGGAATATCAAAAGACTAGGGACAATTTGGATAATGCCGGAAGTTTAGGAGGAAACTTTGAGAATGCTGGGGGAACTATAAATGTGCAGGGTTGTTCGCACAAGACTTTTATGAATGGAAAACCTCACCCTTTTAATGGAACAGAGGGTGTTGTTGGTTTAAGGCGTTGGATAGAGAAGGTAGAGCAAGTGTTTGAAATTTGCAAGTGTGCCGAAGAAGATAAAGTTATGTTTGCTGCTAGTACTTTCGAGGGTCGTGCGTTAACATGGTGGAACGGAAATGTGCACACCCTAGGGCTCGTCAATGCTAACCGTATTCCTTGGACTGAGTTTAAGTCAATGATGACTACTGAATACTGCCCAGCTATTGAAATCCAAAGGATGGAGCAAGAGCTTTGGACTTTGACTTTGAAAGGAGATGACATCGAGGCATACAACAATCGTTTCCATGAGCTGGCTTTGATGTGTCCCGATTTGGTGCCTAATGAAAAGAAAAAGGTTGAGAGGTATATTCGAGGGTTTCCTGAAAGGATCAAGGGAAATATCACTTCTTCAAAGCCCACTACCCTACACGAGGCAATCAATATGGCTCGTGAGCTGGTCGAGCAAGCAGTTCAGGGTAAGGCTGCAAGGGTGAGTGAAAGCAATAAAAGGAAGTGGGAAGACCAGCAAGGGAACAACTATCACCAGCAGCAAAACCGAAGACAAGAAACTGCTAAGGCTTATGTTGCAGCCCCGACTGAGGGTAGAGGCTACGCTGGGAACTTACCATGGTGCAATAGGTGCAAGGCACATCATCAGCCAGGTCCGTGTCCTCCTAGGTGTAGTAATTGTCACAAGCTTGGTCACGAGGAGGAGGATTGTCGAACTAGGATTCCTGTAGCTAGAGGCAATTCGCTGCAGAATGTGACATGCTTTGGTTGTGGGGAGAAAGGACACTACAGGGACAAGTGTCCAAGAGGAAGAAACCCGCAGAATGAAGGTGCTCGTGGCGGAGCCTATGTTATAAGAACTGAGGAGCCCCAGCAAGATCCGAACATAATTGCGGGTACGTCTTATTTAATAATCCTTACGCCGGTATTTTGTTTGATTCGGGTGCTGAGAGAAGTTTCTTTTATTTTGTATTTACTCCTTTTATCGATATTACCCCCGCCACCTTAGACACTAGATATGATGTAGGTTTAACCGAGGGGGAAAAGTTATTAACACCTTCACTGTTTCGCGTAGTTGCACTTAACCTTGCTTAATCGCATGTTCAAATTTGACCTGCTACCGACCCGATTAGGAAGTTTTGAGAAAATCCTAGGAATGGACTATTTTGTTATTTCATAAATCGTTGGGATAATATAAATGTTTTCACAATCATTCTATAAACTATGTTACTTCATTATAAAACCATTTGATACTAGTTTATACATAACAGTATTTTGACAAAAATGAGCATGCCATCGTTTGTCCTCAATTATACAAAACTTAATCACCTATGTATAATTCAGGAAGGACCATGCCATGCTGAGAGTAGTCACCTTGAAAAAAAATTCGAAACCTATCTTCTACTCATGTTTCCAAAAATCAATATATTATGTGTATGTGTATGTATTGCTAGTAACCGCATCTCTTTCCATACACCTCGTCTGCAGTAACCAGTTGAACTCTGGGGACCAGAGTTCCCTTAGGGGGATTGACTGTGAGAATTTGTATTTTCGAGTAAATAAATTTATTATAATTTATTCTTCTTTTACCGTTAAGTAAAAAATTATATTTTTACTTTTACTCGATTCGACTAGTTTCGTGATCCTATCTAAGTTTAAGTCGTATTTTAGACTTTCTTCTGTCTACGTGTCCCATGTAGTTAAATATTCCCATTATATACCCTGTAAATTCCAAGTCATTATTTTAATCCATACATTATTTATTTAATTTACTTTGGAGTAAAATTTATTTTTCGATTAACCGAATAGGTTGTCTCGCGTTCGTAATAAAACATTTATTAAAAGTGAACCCGGCTTTAGACTAAATATTAGTCTACGTGCTCTACGTAATTTACTGTTTCAGAAAAGTATCCCGTTTAATGAAGAACTATTTTTATCTTATACGTTTTCGCTTCGTGGTTTCGCCTAAACTTTTACAATATTTTACGTTTATACCAGTTGGCCCTAAAACTACCTACTTATTCTAATGTTTTACAAAATAATACAATAAACACTTCGTTTCCCATGATAAGACACGTCTCATTTAACTACTCATGTGGTGGTAAAAACATTTTATGATAACCAATGACTAGTTAAGACACTTGTATCATTTGCATATCTTAGATTATCTAAACACCAACCTCCTACCAATTCCTCATAATACTTCCACCAAAACTTAACATTTTCTTTGTTTCTTCTCTTTGTTGTCGTGGGTATCAACCAACACCACTCAACCATTGTGTTGACCCTTTTGCATGTTTTAATCTCAGGTAATAATGTGTGATTTCTAGATGGGAGCCCGCTTGGATATCATGAAGACAGATTCTGTGTTTTTCTCTATTCGATGCAAACTGTTAAACTTATTTCTCTAAACTTATGTCATCTTTTGAACTGTGTCTTTGTTTAAAACTTTTAAGTGCTGGGACCAAAAGTGCAACTCTGATATTTTGAATGCATCGAATGTGACTTATTTAAAAACGCCCCTATTAAGGTCGTTTCCTATTACTTGTTTGTTGTGCTATGACGTCGCACCCCAATTGTTACCGCTCTTCTACTGTCAGATTTGGGGGTGTGACATTTCTGGTATGTATAATACTAAATATACTCCGAATAATAGTTGGATTATTGACACCGGTGCAACGGACCATATGACAAATGATTCCTCCAAACTAAAATATATAAACCTCTAAAAAACTAATATTCACACTGCTAATGGAGGTATAGCATCCGTTATAGGCGAAGGTCCAGTAAGAGTGTCAAATTCCATGGATCTTGATACTGTCCTCGTTGTCCCGTCTCTTTCATCTAGCCTTTTATCTGTTAGTCAAATCACAGAAGCATTAAAATGTTATGCAATCTTTTCTCCTAATGAATGCATATTTCAGGATATGGAGAGAAATATTTTTGGCTTGTGGACTACTGTAAAAATCATTATAGAGGTAGACAAACATTTATAGAGTATGTGGCTGAATTGTTATAGGGCCGGTTCTCCTCCGGATGGTGCTGTTATGGCGATCCGATTTACTAAAAATAGTCAAAATTGGACTCTGTTGGGAAAATGAGCTATAAGTCTTATTTTTACACCTAAATTGTTGGATAAAAAAGTTGATCCATGGAGTAGGACACATAGATATAAAAATACCAACTTTCGACTCACTTTAATTGCTATCAAGTATTGGATTGGTGGGTTTTGTGTGTACAATGGCTGAGATTGGCTTGTTCAAGGGCTAGGATCGGGCCTTCAAAGTCTTCATAGTCTCTGTCAATTGCACACAAATGGGCTGTTGTCATTGATTGAGGGCCCATTTGGTCTTCACAGTCTTCATCAATATACTATTGGGCTTTCCCGGCCCATCAGATGGGTTGAGATTGCAACCAATAGTATTCTTCAATTACGGCTCCGATTTTGACTGTTGATTTGTTGAGTTGACTTTGACTTGACTGATCTGATCTTTGGCTTTGCTTTGGCCTTGTCCTTTACAGCTTTTCCATTCCGTGTCTGGTTTTGTCATTTTTTTGCATTGTTTTCTGTCTTTTGGTGTGATATCCTTTTCCTGCACAACACAAGTGTAAAACAAACATATCTTTGGCAGTTTCTGTCTGTTTTTGGTCATTTAAGCTCGTTTTTAAAGGTAAAAGGTATGTGTATTTAAGCACATACCAGTCATGCTTATTTTGGACACACACCTCATGAACACATAATTATTTTTACGTATCGATTTATACTTTACCGTTCTAAGACGCACCACATCTTTTAGGTGATCCGTAGAGACTCGTTCTCGGTTGACGATCTCATTACTTCTGACTTTCTTTTACTTTCGGTGAGTTCATAGCTCCCTTTTTTATTACCAAATTGTTTGCAAACTCTACTGGGTGAGATTACATGCTTGATTTACATATTGGACACAAGTAATTTTGAAACTGTATGTTATTTCCTGACTCTATTATTGCCTAATTACCTACTTTGCCATTTAAGTCCCCTTTTAATCATGAGCCGTTAATTACTATGGGTTGTAAACGCGAGTGTTGTGGATAGATCTATCAGGACTGACAATCCTCGTCTGGGCTGTGGTTTCTAGATAACCATTGACGCATTTAACATTTGAGGTATTTCGTAGGATGTTTGGCAGCATATGTGTCTGTTTTGGGGCATAAACCTCGAGTGCTAGTTTGATTACATTTCATTACATGTTAAGGTTCGGTGTCATGAGCTTACGGTAATAATGTATATTTCCTTAGACTTGGTGAATCTGTTTCTCTTGTCTACAAATACTTAAATCTTGTCGTCCATAAAATTATTACTACTAAACCTATGAATTCACTCAACCATTGTGTTGACGTTTTTGCATGTTTTAATCTCAGGTAATAATGTGTGATTTCTGGATGGGTGCCCGCTTGGATATCATGAAGACAGATTCTGTGTTTTTCTCTATTCGATGCAAACTGTTAAACTTATTTCTCTAAACTTATGTCATCTTTTGAACTATGTCTTTGTTTAAAACTTTTAAGTGCTATGACCAAAACTGCAATTCTAATATTTTGAATGCATCGAATGTGACTTATTTAAAAACTCCCCCTTTAAGGTCGTTTCCTATTACTTGTTTGTTGTGCTATGACGTCGCACCTCAATTGTTACCGCTCCGCTACTGTCATATTTGGGGGTGTGACATTTCTGGTATGTATAATACTAACTATACTTCGAATAATAGTTGGATTATTGACACCGATGCAACGGACCATATGACAAATGATTCCTCAAAACTAAAATCTATGAACCCCCAAAAAAAACTAATATTCACACTACTAATGAAGGAATCGCATCCGTTACAGGCAAAGGTCCAGCAAGAGTGTCAAATTCCATGGATCTTGATACTGTTCTCGTTGTCCCGTCTCTTTCATCTAGCCTTTTATCTATTAGTCAAATCACAAAAGCATTAAAATGCTATGCAATCTTTTCTCCTAATGAATGCATATTTCAGGATATGGAGACACATCGAATTCTTGGCTATGGTACTAGACAGGGGAGGTTGTACTATCTCGAAGAACACCCTCGTGGTCAAGCTCATCATACATGAATAAATCAAGCTGATAAAAATATGGCATGGTTATGGCATCGTCAACTCGAGCATCTATCATTTAGTTATCTTAGAAGGTTAAAGCCAACTTTATTTTTGAATGTAATGGATAATGATTTCAAATGTGGTACATGTGAATTGGCAAAAAACCACCGAATATCGTATGTTTCTAGCAATAATAAAGCCATGGTTCCTTTTATGACGATTCACTCCGATGTATGGGGCCCCGCCAAAATTCCCACTCCTAATGGTGCACGATACTTTGTGACATTTATTGATGAATGTACTCGAATGATATGGGTCTCCTTACTTAAAACAAAAGGGGAAACATATTTTGCATTTAAGGAATTACATCATATTATAAAGTCACATTATCACAGTGACATTCAAGTCCTTCAATCAAACAATTGAGGAGAATTTATTAATCAATATATGAAACAATTCTGTAAGGATAACTTTATCCGGCATCAAACCTCATGTGCAGGCACACCCTAACAAAATGTACTTGCCGAGAGAAGAAATCAACAAATCCTTGAAATTTTCCGAGCCTCCTTGTTTGATATGAATGTTTCACGTGAATATTGGGGAGAAGCGGTTCGTTCGGCAGCATATCTCATTAACAGAACCCCATCTCGGGTTATTGACTTCAAAACCTCGCTTCAAAAGCTACTAGAACTCATGAACATACCAATAAGCCTAGGTCTTGAACCAAGAGTGTTCGGATGTACTGCCTATGTCCATCAAAACATGGGAAAATTAGAACCAAGAGCAATAAGATCTGTTTTTTGGGGTATGCTGATAAAAAAAGGGTATCGATGTATTGACCTGAAGACTCAAAAAATGTACGTAACTTAAGATGTTTCTTTCCATGAAAACGTTTCTTTCTTCGGTCATGAGTGTTCTCTTCAGGGGGAGAAAACACACAACTTGGATGAAGAAACCACACATGAAACGCATGTAAGTCAAGATGGAAATAATCAAGATGAAAATGGTACATCGACTCATAAACCCAATAATGGATCATTTGAGAATCTTGCACCTGAAATTACAGATTATGACTCTAAATTCGAAGGTGAAACCAACAGGGAAAATGAAGATGGAAATGAGCAGATTAACGAGCCAAATGGTGAAGACATCACAAATGAATCCCGAGATAGTACACACCCCATCACCAACGTTGAGAATTGTCACACCCCGAAAATTTTAGGTCAATATTTTAAACTTTTTCGACAATTATATTTGACTTTTATACGTTACGTTTGAATATGGCGGTTTACCGGGAAGTTAACCCGCGTAAATCTGAAAAAACGTCATCGGACGCGTTCTGACTTCAGATTTTGATTAGTTTAGATATTATATGAGTTATTTTATCTTTTCTAAGTGTTTTGTAGTTTATGATCACTCCCGGTATTTATTTTTACGCTTTAACGTTTAGATTACGTTTTTCGCGTTTTTGACCTAACGGAACCCTAGAAACTTGAAATCTTTTCGTGTAAACTTTAGTTATCGTCCATCTCATGTTCATAAACCAAAAATTTCGTTTACCCTCTCCCCCGTGTCATATTTTGGATGCCTAAACCAAACCAAATGAAACCATAAGTCTTGAAATTAAATACAAGAGCATCTTATTTTGAATGTCCCATGCATGTGATGGATAGTGACATATGAGAATGTCATTCTCATGCACAAGAACTTAAGAAAGACTAGAACATGTGATCTTTTGTTGGACTCATGCAACCTTTGACTTGAAAATTCAAATCTAAGACCTAATACATGAACCATGGTCCTAAAAAACTGAACCAAATTGTCCTTGTGGTTGTTTCAGCCGAACTACACACACACACACTCTTGGTGTGTGTTGTGTGGTGAATAAAAACCCTAACTCTTGGCCTATAAATACATACACATATCTCACTTAGGGTTTTATATCATTTCCAAAGTCACCAACAAAATTTTTCTTTCTCTCATCCCCTCTTGAAGCTCACGGCCAACAAACACCCCTTTTAGGGTTTTCATATCTTTGATTTCTTACATAATCCAAGCATACAAGGTTCATTTCTAAGAACATCTAAGGTGGTTTGAAGTATTGGTTCTTTGATTTCAAGGGTTTTTCAAGAGTTTATAAACTAGGGTTTCAAGATTTGTTGTTGGGTTTTATAAATCTAGTATTTTAGGGTATAGATCTTGTGATTTCTATACTTGTTCTTCATTCTTATAAGTGTCTTGAATCTTTTCTTGTGATTTACTTATGTTCTTTCATATATGTTTAAGATCCATACATCCATATGTTGTGTTTTAATTTTTGAAAGATTATAAAACAAGATTTTATAAATAATGATGTTACTTTGTTTCACTAGTTAAATATTATGTTCTTGGTGAGATGAGAGTTGAATGAGAGTTGCAACAATAGAAATGAAGGGATTAGGTTAGTTTTAGGTGTGGTTTTGTTGTGGTTTAGTTGTGAATGGAGATTAGGCTAGACTAGGCACTATTGTGAAGTTTGGTGTGATTTTTGGAAGCGTTTGCGAAAAATGATGTTGCTGATCCGAAATGGTTTTGAGCGACTTAAGAATGTTTTCATTGGGCGTAAAAGTAGTTTTTGGAGAGCTCGTTTCGAATAGATAGTTTTTCATATATCGCACATTAAAATTTGACATAAAACGGCCAAGTTATAGCCAAATGAAACTTGAAACATTTTTCGGCAAAACCAAATGAATAGTTGCTGATGTGAATAGTAAAATAGGTTTTCGGACACTTTCAAGGTATTTTGAGCTTTTAAAACGTTAGTGAAACATATAGTAACACACATATATATATTGATTAGTATCATTTAGAGACGTCGTTAACATAATTTAGGAAAAGCGTTAAGGTTACTAAAAATAGTAAGTTTGAGTAACTTTTATTATGTTTTAGCGAAACGGACATAGAAGTTAAGCGATTAAGACTAGTTAGTGCATTTTGAAAATATGGAAACTTAACAAATATAGGGGACGGTATTAACGTCTTGAAACTAAAATCTTTCCTAAAA
Source organism: Tanacetum coccineum (assembly GCA_026074375.1). NCBI lineage: Eukaryota > Viridiplantae > Streptophyta > Magnoliopsida > Asterales > Asteraceae > Tanacetum > Tanacetum coccineum. The sequence continues at coordinate 21,431 of BQNB010057599.1, read as the reverse complement.
AGGAAACTTTCTATAAATGGTAACTTTTAGAAAAATGTCGGGATTCAACAATGGACGTTATAATTTCACTAAGTTGTTTTTGATAAATAAAACCAAAACACAAACACTCATGGATGTCTTTCTATATTAAGCGTTTTGTACTATATTTAGTATACTTTTTGTTTTCCTAAGACGCGTTATTTATCTAGGTCGCGGCTAGATTTCTATATCATCTTTCATTTATGTGATTTACCGTTCGCTCATCTTGCTAAAGGTGAGTTCATAGCCCTACGTTTTTACTACTTTGCTCTACTATTTGGGGTAAGAAACATTGCTTGCTTTTAAACATTGGACACAAATTCTTTACGTTTTCCCAATCTTGTTTACGTGTTGCTTAAGTAAATGTTGAAACTTGTATGCCCGAGTTATCATGAACCATTAGTTACTTATGATCAATTGGATTGGTAAGTGTGCGCGAGTGTTGTAAATAGATCTTTTGGGACTAATCATCCCCGTCTATGTAAGTATCTATTACATGATCAACGGACGTATACCATGTCGAGTGATACGGTGAAGCGCCATGTTGGCACCCGTCAGGGCAAGTTTATTTAGCATTTTGCATGCTCCCATTACATTTAGCCTCGGTATTATGAGCTTAGTGCAACGTAAATGCCTTTTATGTGATATTGTATCTGTTATAATAGTCACATGCATTTTGCAAAATTTGTGGTCCACTCTTATATCAAATTCAAACCTATGAATTCACCAACTTTATGTTGACATTTTAGCATGTTTTTCTCAGGTGCTTAGCTATGGATGTCTTTGCTTGCTTCATGGTGTTGCCATGTGTTAGGAATTTTGTATAACAGACTTAATTCTGTTAGTGTATTGTAGTTAGTTCTGCTAGTTACATAGTTAGTACTAGTAGAAGGATTATCGTAGTTAGTACTGGTAGTGTTAAATAGTTAATACTGCTTATGTAATTGTTAAGTCTGCTTACGCAGAAATTAGTTAGAGTTAAAGATATGCATGAGATATCTTAGGAAAGGATATGCATTATCTTTATACGCATTTTTGTAAAGCCCATTAGGGTTTCCTTAGTCTATAAAAGGAACCCTAGGCATAGTTAGTAGATATAGTTCTACACAGATCATAGAGATCAAATAGTAATCATAGTTTGTAATCTGTAACCTAGGCAGATTCAAAGTTTAATATAAAAGTTCTTTTATGATATTCAATATTGTTCTTCTTAGCATTATTGATTAGATTCCGCATAATCAATAGTGTTTACTCAGTGTTTCATTATTGTTGCTTTAGAATTATCTAAAGGAGCAAACTCTTTGCAAGCTGAAGGTTAAGATCTATTCAGTAAATCGATCCAACAAGTGGTATCAGAGCTTGTGTGGAAACTCTGAATAAGAAGAACTCCATTGTTTGAAGCAGATCTACAATCAAACCTGTAAGATGGCCATCTCCTCTTCAAGCTCATCAAGTTCTTCTGACAATAAGGTACAAAACTGTTCTAAACAATGTCTTGAATCATTTAAATGTCTTCAAAAGAACTATGATACTGAAAGAGAAAAGCATAACAAAGCAAAACTAGAAATCAGGGGTTATGAGATAGCCTTAGAGTCACTAGAATCCAGGATTATTGGACATGAAAAAAATGAATTGGCTTGGGGTGAGAAATATGAATTTCAGAATTATGAGCTTAAATGTAGAGAAATAAAAATTAACAACTTAAATCTGGAATTAGAGAAGGCTATTAAAGAAAGAGATGAGTTAAAAGATAAGATTGCAAAATGGGAAGAATCGTCCAAGAATCTTGATGAAATACTTAATAGTCAAATGAGTGCTAGAGATAAAACTGGTTTAGGATATAGCACACAATTGAATGAATTAAGTAGCAATCATGAAACTGATAGTGAGAATAGTTTTAGTGTTTTTGATGGCAGATCTAGTGATGAAGAGTCCACACCAGCTAATGATAGGTCTTCCAAAGCAGATGGGTATAAAGCTGTTCCCCCTCCCATTACAGGGAACTTCTTAACCCCAAGAGCTGACATATCTTTTGCTGGATTAGATGAATATGCCATAAGGAATAAAATCATTGAATCACAAACATCTAAGCTTAATAATAAAACAAGTGAGACTACAAGTCAAATAAATGATGCAAATACTATAAAGCCTAAGTCATCCAGTGAGTCAGTTGTGTCTAATCCTCAGATTAACAGAGATAGAGTTATCATTGAGGATTGGAACTCAGATGACGAGGAAGAAGTGTGCAAAAAGTTATACCTGAGAATCAAATAGTTAAGACTAGATATGATAAATGTGGTCAAAATTCTCAAAAACAAGGAGTTGGTTTTAGGAAAGTAAAAGCTTGTTTTGTTTGTAGAAGTACTGAGCATCTGATTAAAGATTGTAATTTTCATGACAAAAAGAGTCAAGAGTCTAAGCTAAAAAATGTGGTTAATACTGGTAAGAGGGAGGGCAAACCAGTATGGGATAATACCAAAAGGGTTAATCATCAAAACTTTTCAAAATACCCACATTTAAGTGAGACTTTTGTCCCATCAGGTGTATTAACAAAAACAGGTTTGCATAGGCCAAGTGCTAGTACTGCTAGTCCAAGTATTAATACTGCTAGGCTTGTTTGTACTGCTAGGTCAAGTATTAATACTGTTAGGCCAAATGTTAGTACTGCCAGGCCAAGTGTTAGTACTGCTAGGCCAAGTATTAGTACTGCTAAGCCTGTTTGTACTGCTAGGCCAAGTATTAGTTCTGCTAAGCCTGTTTATGCTTCTAGACCTATTTACCCAAGAATAGACAATGTAAGACCAAGAGGCTCATGTTCACCTACACAAAACTAGCTCTTAGACCCAAAGACTTAAAACAAGATATTAAAACTTTTGGTGTTCAAAATATGACTACAGCTGGGATAAGAGTAGTAGTTAATACTAGTAAGGGTAAGCTGGATACTGACCTTAAAAAGTCAAGATGAGTTTAGAAGCCTAAGGAAAATTACCTGGATCATGTGTTCAAAGACAGTGGATCATTCATGCTCAAGAAGGTTGAGTATGTTGACCCAAAAGGGATTTCCCCCCCCCCCCCCCCCCCCCCCCCCCCCCCCCCCCCCCCCCCCCCCCACCCCCCCCCCCCCCCCCCCCCCCCCCCCCCCCCCCCCCCTCCCCCCCCCCCCCCCCCACCCCCCCCCCCATCCCCCCCCCGCCCAAGTCTGTAATGGCTTGGATCCCTAAGAGATACTAATTCTCTTACTTTTTGTGCAGGGCAATCCAGAGATCTTGTTACAGGATCATGCAGTGGTGGATAGTGGTTGCTCTAGCCATATGACTGGCAACAAAGCTTATCTTTCAGACTATGAAGATTTCAATGGAGGCTTTGTGGCTTTTGGAAGTGATCCCAAAGGAGGTAAAATAACAGGTAAAGGTAAAATCAAAACTGCTAATTTAGACTTTGATGATGTTTATTTTGTAGATGAACTTAAGTTTAACCTTTTCTCTATCTCACAAATGTGTGACAAGAAAAATAGTGTCCTTTTTACTGAGTCTGAATGCCTTATCTTGTCTCCTAGCTTTAAGCTTCTTGATGAAAGTCAAGTTGTACTTAGAGCTCCTAGAAAGGATGATGTGTACAGCTTAGATTTAAAGAACATTGTTCCTTCTGGAGGTATAACTTGTTTATATGCAAATGCAACAGCAGATGAGTCTAAATTATGGCACAAGAGATTAGGTCATGTAAATTTCAAAAATATAAATAAACTTGTTAAAGGTCACCTAGTTAGAGGTTTACCTTCAAAAGTTTTTGTAAATGACCACACTTGTGTTGCCTGCAAGAAAGATAAGCAACACAAGGCCTCCTGTAAGGCCAAGTTAGAAAGAATCATCAGAAAGCCCCTAGAATTACTTCATATGGACTTATTTGGACCTGTCTTTGTAGAAAGTATTAACAAGAAAAGGTACTGCTTGGTTGTGACTGATGATTTCAGTAGATTTAGTTGGGTATTTTTCTTAGCTACCAAGGATGAAACATCTGAAATCCTTTGTAATCTTATCATAGGCTTAGAAAAATAATTGAATCATAATGTTAAAATCATTAGATGTGATAATGGGACAGAGTTTAAGAATTATGCTATGAATGAATTCTGTGCTAAGAAAGGAATCAAAAGGGAGTTTAGTGTAGCTAGAACTCCACAGCAGAATGGTGTTGCAGAAAGGAAAAACAGGACCCTAATTGAGGCAAGCCTAGAATCTGTTAGCAGACTCACTTTTACCTATCCCATTTTGGGCAGAGGCAGTTAATACTGCTTGCTATGTACTGAATAGGGTATTAGTGACCAAACCTCAAAATAAGACACCTTATGAACTATTAATAGGTAAATCACCTAGTATTAGTTTTATGAGACCTTTTGGGTGCCCCTTGACTATTTTGAACACCTTAGATTCCTTGGGCAAATTTGATGGGAAATCTGATAAAGGTTATTTGCTTGGATACTCTACCTTTTGTAAAGCCTTTAGAGTATACAACAAAAGGACCAAAAGGGTAAAAGAGAATATGCACATTAATTTTCTTAAAGATCAACCAAATGTGGGAGGAACTGGTCCTAATTGGATGTTTGATCTTGATTTTCTTACCAATTCAATGAATTATATTCCTGTTAGTGTAGAAAATCAGGTTAATATGGATGCAGGTACACAAGATTCTTATGTTGCAGGTTCATCAAGAAAAGATAAATGACCTACTCAAGAATACATGCTGCTTCCACTACAACCTTATAGGACAAGGATTCCAATAAAGGATGTTGTTCAGGTTGCACAAGAAAAACCTTTTGAAAATGCTTCTCCAGACAAGGATATATAAGATTCAGAAGATATTATTGATAAGGAAGGACAACATCAGATGCCAGAAGATGAACAAGTCTTGCAAGATGAAATTGAGACGATGGTTACTCAAGAATTGGTTGCTAAAGCTATGGATGATGTTTCAAGACAAGCCTTTGAAGAAGAAAAGAGGAGAATTGCATCTCAAAAGAAGGCAGCTCAAGCTACAAGTACTAACTAACTTAGTACTGATAGGCCATCTGTTAATATTGATAGGCCATTGTCTAACACACCATATGTTAGTGCTACTAGTACTCTTACATGTGCAAATACTGGTAAATCATCATTTGTCTATCTTAGAGGCAAAATACCTATTGATGCATCTACTCTCCCTAATGCTGATTTACCCATTGATCTAAATATGCTTAACTTGGAAGATGCTTCTGATACTCTCCCAAATGATGGAATATTCAATGAAGCTTATGATGATGAAGATGTGGGTGCAGTGGCTGATTTCAACAACATGGACAACACCATTGCTGTCAGTCCTATTCCCATACTCAGAATTCATAAGGATCATCTAAAAGGACAAATTCTAGCAGATCCTGCATTAGCAGTTCAAACAAGAGGGAAGATTCAAAAGGCTTCTTTAGTACAATAAGCCTTGGTAAGTTACATTCATAGATAGAACAGAACAAATCACAAGGATTATCATAATTGTTTGTTTGCATGTTTTCTCTCTCAAGAAGAACCCAAGACTATATCACAAGCCTTACAAGATGAAAGCTGGGTTGAAGCAATGCAAGAGGAATTGCTTTAGTTCAAACTACAGAAGGTTTGGGTACTTGTTGATTTTTGATATAGGAAAAAGGTAGTTGGCACAAAGTAGGTCCTTCAAGGAATAAGATGGATTAGAGAAAGTATTGTTGTGAAAAACAAAGCATGCTTATAGCACAAGGGGTTTAGACATGAGGAAGGTATAGATTATGATGAGGTTTTTGCACCTGTTGCCAGAATTGAGGCAATTATGTTATTTTTAGCCTTTGCATCATACATGGGATTTTCTGTCGTACCAAATGGATGGTTAAAAAGTGCATTTCCTCTATGTCATTATTGAAGAAGAGGTGTATGTCATCAACCACCAGGGCTTTGTTGATCCTGCTCATCCAAACAAAGTCTATAAAGTGATCAAAGCTCTTTATGGTTTACATCAAGCTCCTAGAGCTTGGTATGAGACACTATCTTCTTTTCTGATGGAAAATGGTTTCTAAAAGAGGTACCATAGACAAAAACATTATTTTATCAAGAAGAAAAAGGTAGACAATATGGTTAGTCCAATTGTATGTGGAATGACATTATTTTGGTTACTACACAAGAAGTTCTATGTGTACAAGTTTGAAGAATGTATGCACAAAAGGTTCTAAATGAGTTCCATGGGTGAACTCACATTCTTTTTGGGACTTCAAGTGAAGCAACAATCTGATGGAATCTTTATTAGTCAAGTATGTAGCTGACATCTTAAAGAAGTTTGATTTTTTATCCATTAGAACAGCTACTACTCCTATTGAGTCTAATAAACCACTGGTCAAGGATGAAGATGGTGTAGATGTAGATGAACATGTCTACAGGTCTATGATTGGCTCTCTAATGTATTTGACTGCATCTAGGCCAGACATCACGTTTGCTGTTTGTGCATGTGCTAGATTTCAAGTCACTCCAAAAGCCTCATACTTAAATGTAGTAAAAAGGATTTTTAGGTAGCTCAAACATCAACCCAAATTAGGTTTATGGTATCCTAGGGATTCACCTTTTGAACTTGAAGCTTATTTAGATAGTGATTATGGAAGAGCCAGCCTTAACAGAAAATCAACAACAGGTGGATGTTAATTTCTTGGTAGAAAATTGATATCTTGGCAATGCAAGAAGCAGACTATTGTGGCAAATTCTACTACCGAGGCAAAATATGATGCAGCTGCAAATTGTTGTGGGCAAGTATTATGGATACAGAATCAGATGATGGATTATGGTTTCAATTTCATGAACACCAAAATCCATATTGATAATGAGGGCACTATAAGTGTTATCAAGAATCCTGTTGCTTATTCAAGGACCAAGCATATTGAGATTTGATTCCATTTTATAAGAGATTGTTATGAGAAGAGACTAATAGAGGTTATCAAGATTCATACTGATCATAATGTTGCAGACCTTCTCACTAAAGGATTTGATGTCACCAGGTTTAACTTCTAAGTGGTAAGCATTGGAATGTTAAATCTGTAGCTACATTTGAGGGGAGGTTAAAATTGTAAAGTTTGTAAAATGTAGTAAGTACTTCTAGTTAAAAATTAATACTGATAGTATTAATTCGGTGAGTTTAGGAAATAGTTATTTCTAGTCAATATATAATATTGTAGCATTTTTCTTGTTTTATGACTAACTAATTTTAGGGATAAGCATGGATAGAGGATGATAAAAAGTTTGTGCTATCAAATTCACTCAAAATATGGTATGTAAGTACTAAGTACTAAAGTTAATTCTGGTAGTCTATAAGTTAATTCTGGTAGTCTATAAGTTAATTCTGGTAGTTTTTATTAGTACTTGTAGGCTAATTTTAAGTAAATCCATCATATTTTACACTGCTTAAGCCCTAAGTCTGGTGGATGGGATCAATTTGGTAGTACTATTGCTATTGCATTAATCTGTCTATCTAGTAATAGGGTTTATAATTTTTCTAAAATGATTTTGATGGAGATGGGTTCATAACTGGAAAAGTAAACCAAATTTTTTTTAATGGTATCCAAGATTTTTTACAAATTATTTTTGACACTTTAATAACTGAACATAAAGGGAAAGTATTTAGCCCCAACATGACTCTAAAAGCTTTTGCAAGCAGAAAAGGGGTTATACAGGGGATATTGTACCATTGCTGCCTGCTATGTTGGCAGGTGCAGCTATGGATCAAGGTGAAGGATCAGTACAACCAGCTGAACCCTATCCCACACCTATTGATCCACTACCATCCACATCCCTACCACATCAATCACCACTTTATTCACCACATCAATCACCACTTCATTCACCACATCAATCACTAGCCCCCCAGCCCGCCCCTGTACGGGGAGGGAGGGGTTTAGTAGGAATATACGATTTATAAACTAATTATAAATTATCAATTAAACACCTCACGATTTATTCAATCTCACCTTAACTCACCACCTCATTCCTTACCACCTAGGTCATATGAAGCACCTCTCCCTGAAGGTAACACATCAGGAAGTGCCGAGGCTAGTATAAAACTTAAAGAATTAATGGTACTTATACCTAGCTTGGTAACCAGGGTTACTAGTTTGGAGAAAGAGTTGAAGGACACCAAACAAACCTTAGGGAATGCTATGCTCAAATTGGTAAAGAAGGTGAAATCTCTAGAAAAAGCTTTGAAGAGGAAATCTAAGAAAGTAATTGTGTCTGCATCAGAGGGTGAAGAACCAAAGGATCAAGGGAGGATAATACAGGATATTGATGATGATCCTCTAGTTTCTTTGGTTAGAGAATCCATGAAAGAGTAGTCAACAGATTTTGTTACTCTTGGGGAGGCTCAAGAAGAAGAAATCAGTCCTATAATCTTAGAGGCTGTTAAAACTTTGTCAAAAGTTGCTTCTCAAAGTGTTAGCAAAGCAAAGTCGACTGATAAGGGCAAGAGATATAGGAGGAGAGCAAGGTCAATGGCCAAAAAGATTAATACTGGATTGGATGCTGAGGATGAGATTAATACTAGCAGAGTTGAGATTAATACTGTTATTAAAGATGTTAATACTGGTAGTACTAAAGTTGATACTGGTAGAAGAGAAGGAAAAGCTCAGATGGTTGAAGAGGGTATCCAGGCTACTCATAAGACTAAAGAACAAATAAGACAAGAAGAAGCTGGATTGGAAGAGGCTATAAGATTTCAAGCTCAAATGGATGAAGAAGTTGCAAAATATATTCATTTAGATAAGATGTTAGCCAAAAGAGTGCTGGAAGAACAAGAATTGTCAGAGCAACAACTAAAAAGAAAGGTTGAAGTTCAAAAAGCTGCATAATTCTATACTGAAGAAGATTGGGACACCATTAGGGCAAAATTGGAAGCTAATACAGAGGTAGTCAAAAGGCTAAAGCAAAAAGGAGTAAGCCAATGTCACAAGCACAACAAAGAGAGTACATGAGTACCTTCATCAAGAATCAGAGTTCATGGAAACTGTCTCAATTGAAGAAGCTTTCTTTTGAAGAGTTGAAGACTGAATTTGAAAAACTGATGAAGAGTATTAAAAGTTTTGTGCCCATGGAAACTAAAACAAGAGTGAAAAGACATGGATTACAGCTAGAACAAGAAACTTCAAAGAAACAGAAGATTGACATTGAGGATGCTTCAATCACAAAGGGAAAAGATGAAGTTGTAAAAGAAGAAGAAACTGAAGTGGCAGTTAAGAAAACAGGAATGAGAAGGAAGAAAAAGGCAAGAAAGGGAATAAATATTGACAAGACTGCACAAGATGAATTCAACAAGGAAAGAGAAGACAATGTGGAAAGAATAGTCAAAGATGCTTTCAATCAAGAATCAGAGATTGGAGTAGATGCTATTCCAACTGCTACAAAACCTCTTACTATTGTTAATTGGAAGATCATTTCTCAATCAAGTCAAAAGGCTGCTTATCAGATCATAAGAAAAGATGGTTATGATAAAATTTATATGAGTTTTGGAGCTATACTTAAAGATTTTTCAAGAGATGAGCTTGAGATTTACATATTGGTGATAAAGAAGTATGGGGCAAATGAGACTAAAAAGAAGATGACAGAGTACTTTGGGTGATCTTAAAACCATGTTTGATCCACCCTCTTAGTGATGAGCAATCTGAGCTTGCACTTCAACAGAAGATAATTAATTGGAGGTACTATCCTACTTGTGCTTTTACCTGCCTAACATTGGATGCATCTACTATATATATGTTAGCATATAGGAAATATCCCTTTTTCAAAAGATGCTTGCTCGCAATAATGCAAAAAGATGACTCCTTCTAGATGGAACAATGGATTGAAGTTTGTTATCAACCTTGAATTGAAGATGATTGAGAAGCAAGCTGGGATTAGAAAGTGATGAAGTTATCAGTAGCAGTGGGCATGTTTTTGGAAACTGTGGACTATTATGGAAGTGAGAAGGGTTTGGGTGTTGGCTAACCACCACACAACAAATGGTTATCAGTTCACCATGCTTAATAGGCATAAGGACTGGCTAGTCCAAAGCAAACGGCTTTGGTAAAGACTTCTCAAATCCGTTTATGGTTGACAGTTTACCAAAAACTGTATGGTAATCAATGCACCATAGTATTGCACTAAAGCATTGGCTACTCCAGAGCAAACGGCTACTGGTAAAGAGAATTCAAATCCGTTGATAGCTGATAGTTTGCTAAAAACTATAAGGTTATCAATGCACCTTGTTACTACAATGAAGCATTGACTAGTCCATAGCAAACGGCTCATGGTAAAGACATATCAAATCCGTTGATGGCTGGTAGTTTGCCAAAAACTATAAAGCCAACTTAGTTGGATGTTGCTGTGTAGCTGTGAAGAGAAGACAAAGACTAAAAGACAAAGTATGATCTGGTTTTTCAAAGAACATCAAACAGATCATCATTCAAGAGAAGCTAAGGACTTGAAGACATGCTTGGATACAATTCTCAAAAGCCCAAACTGAAGAAACTTGAAGTTAACAAGTAAAGTTCAAGTTTAGGGGAGGATTGTTAGGAATTTTGTATAACAGAATTAATTCTGTTAGTATTATAGTTAGTTCTGCTAGTGTAATAGTTAGTACTGGTAGAAGGTTTATCATAGTTAGTACTGGCAGTATTAAATAGTTAATACTGTTTATGTAATAGTTAAGTCTGCTTACGCAGAAATTAGTTAGAGTTAAAGATATGCATGAGATATCTTAGGAAAAGATATGCATTATCTTTATACGCGTTTTGTAAAGCCCATTAGGGTTTCCTTAGTCTATAAAAGGATCCCTAGGCATAGTCAGTAGATATAGTTCTACAAAAGATCATAGAGATCAAATAGTAATCTTAGTTTGTAATCTGTAATCTAGGCAGATTCAAAGTTCAATATAAAAGTGTTTTAAATTGTGTTCTTCTTTACATTGTTGATTAAATTCCGCGTAATCAATAGTGGTTAATCATTGTTTCATCATTGTTACTTTAGATTTATCTAAGGCAACAAACCCTTTACAAGCTAAAGGTTAAGATCCATTAAGCAAAGGGATCCTACAAATTCCTTGCGTCTGTATTTATAATCACTAAGTGGGAGGGGCATTTTCGTCTTTTCAGGCCATTCTGACGTGTTATAGTGCAAAGGTGAGGGGCATTCTCATCATTTTGTCCCAACGCGTTATTAAACAGCGTACCTCGTACGCCAGCTGGATCCACCAATGAGAGGCTGCCACGTCACCATTCTAGAAGCCTCGATCCAATCAACCTCGTATTGCTACAGTACCTCGTATACCTGCACAATACCTCGTACCAATCATTAGTTGTGCTACGTGTCACCACCTAAGAGGTGCCACGTGGCCTGCCAGACGTCACCCGAGCCACCACCGGTCAACGGTGGTCAACGATGGCAGTCAACAGTGGCCAACGATGGTAAATGACAGCGGACCACCATTGGACCACTGCTGGACCACCGGTTAACCACTAGTCAACGGCGGCGGACCACCGCCGGACCACCGGTCAACGGTGGTTGACCGCCAGTCAACAGCCAGGCCTGGTTGGGTCGTGGGTCAGTCTGGATCGGGTCTTAGGCCTGGTCTGGATCGGGTCGGGTCTGGGTCCGCCACGTGTCATGCCACGTGGTACCACCTGTCAGTTGACGTGGCAGCTGACGTGGCGTGGAGGGGATATTACCCTCTTGCGTTTCGAACCCACGACCTCCCGTTTGATATCTTAAGGAACCACATGAGACCACCTGCGCTAGGCAGTGGTCTCATTATATAGATGCATAATTAATCCTTTAACCCACTTTTGGCCCTCTTCATTTATACTAGTATTAAAGGTTCAAACATGGGCGAAAAAGGTACAATATAAAAAGGTTCAAAATATGAAAGGCCGGTACCGTTGGACTCGTAATTTGGTGCTCTTTCCAATGGTGTGATCGAGGAATATTAACGACTTTGTTTGAGCCTCGATAATCATAAAAACGTCGTCGAAAGTCACCCGAAAATTACCGTCTCAAGTTTTAGGTTTAATCTATACTTAGTTGGAATTTTGGGGGGGTGGGGTAAAAAAAAAAAAATAAAATGTTGCTTATTGGCTTAGATCTTGATTAGTGGTATTTTGGTATTGAATTCATGTTTATTTTTGGTCATGTATGCAGTAGAATGAGTTTGGTTTAAGAGTGCATTTGTCCTTTGAGTTTTAAGTCAAATTTTGTCTAAATATCAAGTCTTATTTCCAAAGTTTTAATGTCTAATTTTCAATAGCATCTTTAGATTAGAATAAGCTTGTTTAAGGTTCTGAAATTGATGACATAAGCTCATTAGGTATCAAGCTTGATCTGTTTTTACTTTTTGAGTTTTCACAACAACGTATTCTAGCTTAAAATTAGGGCTGCAAATAGTTTTTTTTAACTTAAAAAAAGCCAAAAAAATATTAGTGTAATCAGTCACTTTTTCAAGTCCTTTTTTAGCTTAATTACTAGACCAATTTTCTTAATCCTTGTTTTCATGTGTTCTTAGGATGACTAAGTTGATCTGTTTTCAGTTTTTACCTTATCAAAAGTGCTTATTTGGTCTTAATCTTAGCTCAAAGTTGGTCATTTTTCTTTAAAAACTGTTTGTTAAGTCTGTTTTCATTTTAGCTTTTGATTGATTTTTAACTTAATTTGTTAGTCAATTCCTTGTCATTAGTGCTTATTAGTTATAGCTTAGGTTTTGTTTTCAGCATATTAGCTTACATTTGCTTATTGAGTCTAAAAAAATAAAAATAGTTTGCTTATTTTCACTAGTTCTTTCAAAGTTTTAAAAAGAAAATAAAAAAAATATTTTAGCAAAAAGGTAAGGTCCAGGACTCGAACCTGCGACCTCATCCTTATAGCACACACTCCTTACCGTTTGCCCTTGGGACTTTTTCATTATATGTTTGTTTCCTTTTATTAATAACCAAGTTTCCAGTTTTGCTTATACGAGCTTATTTGCTTATTTTCAGCTTATTTCTTCAGCCAAATTTCCAGTTTGCATTTTTCTTAGATTCTACATAGTTTAAAGTAATTTTCTTAATTTTTCCAGAATTTTAATAATTAGTTTGCTATTTTTTATTAATTAATTTAGATTAAAACTGTTTTTCATTCATAAAAAATAAAATAAAAGTAAAAAAAATATAATTTTTTTAAAAATTATGTTAATTTATTTAGGTTTTATAAATTTGCATTTTAAGTTTTTAGAGTTTATTTTGCTATATTTTTGCTTTCCCGTTAGTCGTTTAATTTTCCTTTAAGTGTTTAGTTATCATTTGAATTTAATTGTGCTTTTAATTCTAGTTTAGTGTGCCTTTTATTTGTTTTCCCTTGCATTTTTAGAATTAGTAATCAAAAACAAAAAATATTTGATATTCAAGCATCAAACAAAATGCTCCCGTGAATTTCAAATTCACCTCTCGTCGAGATACGACATCCGGAAGATAAACTATTACTTTTCCTAAAGTAATTTTCATATCTAACGGGAATCTCTCTATACTATAATAAATTTGAGATATTTAGGATATATATTTAAGTATATATAGACTATTTGAATTGAATCAAATTTTTGGCGCCGTTGCCGGGGAAGAGGTGTACGATTTTCGCGAAGTATTTGAAGTTAGTGCCTTGAAGATCCTTCCCCGTGAAGTTATCGTTTATTATTCTCTATTTTCTTTTATAAAACCATAAAAGTATAAAAATATTTTATTTTTCTCAATTTATTTTTTCTAAAAACATATAAAATACCAAAAAAAAATTTAGTTTGAAAAACATAAAAATCAACCGTTGTGTCACTTGTGAAAACGGCTCACCTTTAGATTAACAAACTATAAGAGAGGTATAAGGAGGGTCGATCCAACGAACTTCGACCCGAATGGAGAAGGTTTTTAAAAACGCTTCGCGCTTACCTGCTTCTTCACTTCTTTGTGCGTTTTCTAGAGAGCTACCGTACACTCGCTCTACTACTTCTAATCTATTTTCTCCGCTTCGAGACCCCGAGAGTCTTATTCGACGAAGGAATTTTGGTGAACCGTCATCTCTTTTCAAGTTCAAAGAAGTTATGAGCATTCCTCATAATAATCAGGGACCGCCTCCTGCAGGACCCCCTCCTCCTAATAATAATGGTCCACCTCCGGTGGTGAGACCTAATGAGCAAGCTCCCCGATCGATGGAGGAGTTGTGCCAACCGTCTATAGATGGACGGGGCGGACCAATTGCCCCGATTCCAATTTAAGCAACGGATTTTGGACTTCGTCATCACATGATACAACAAGTTCAAAATACTTGTCAATTTCACGGATTACCGGGCGACGATGCCAATAAACATATTGACAAATTTTTGGAAGTTACCCAACATATGAAGCAAAATGAAGTATCCGATGACGCCCTACGTTTATCTCTATTCCCATATTCCTTGACGCATCATGCTACCGCATGGTATGATCGCCTTCCAAGGAATTCCATCCACTCTTTCGACGAAATGATGAGGAAATTTCTCTCGAAATATTTTCCTCCTTCGATGGTGACTAAATTAAGAAACAAAATCACAAAGTTTACACAAGAACTGCACGAATCATTATTCGAGGCATGGGAGAGTTACAAATTGTACATTGATCGGTGTCCTAACCATAACATGCTTTTAGTTACACAAATTGATACTTTCTATAATGGTTTGACATTAAGGCATCGGGACACCATCAATGCTGCAATTGGAGGAACTTTTATGCAGAAGACGCCGGAAGAATGTTACGAATTGATTGAAAACATGACCGCTCATCACAACCATTGGGACACCTCAGCTAAGAGAGGAGAGTTAACTAGATCTACCACTTCTTCGTCTCCCGAAATAGCAACTCTTAATAAGAAATTGGACGATTTGTCCAATGTCATTTTGAAAATGAGCCAATCTAATCAATAAGTAAATGTTGTTAACCAAAGTTGCGAGACTTGTGGTGGTCCACACCGTTATACGGAGTGCCCAGCCATCGGTGGCTACACTCAAGAGGCCGCTTATGCTACTATGGGTAACTACAATACGGGGGGTAATTCCTACCAACCGCAAGGTGACCGTAATTTGCTTAGCTATCGCTCGAATAATTACCTCGGACCACCCGGTTTCAATCAACCGAATGTGCAAAATAATCAAAACCGATACAATCAAAATCAAAATTAAGGGAATTTTCAAGCCCCAAATTATCAAGCTCCGAATTTTCAAGCTCCGAATTATCAAGCTCAAGTTGGACCTTCGAATGAGTTAACGAACTACATGAAGTGTAATGAAGCTACTTTGACAGCAATGCAAACTCAAATGACTAACATGAAGACGGAATTGCGAAATGAGTTCAAATTTATGATTGATGCAAGAACCAATAAGATAGAAAATCAAAACAATCAAATAATGAACATATTAACTAATATGCAAAATCAAAATCCCTCGGGTTCGGGATTACTTCCTAGTAATACCGTTGCTAACCCGAGAGGTGACGTTAAAGCTATTACCACCCGAAGTGGTGTTGCTTATAATGGACCTTCGATTCCACCTATTCCTTCTCCTCTCCCGAAGGAAGTGGAACGTGAAACCGAGGCAACTAAGGACAAGGTGAAATCTACAAGTTTAGAAAGTACCGCACACGTCCAACCTCCGGTTATCCAAGACCCGATTCCGGAGCCCGAAGTTGCTCCGAAGCCTAAACCTAAACCGTTAATACCTTATCCTTCGAGGCTTAACGACCAAAAGCTCCGTGAAAAAGCTAATAATCAAATGTTGAAATTTCTTCAAATCTTTCAAAGATTACACTTTGATATTAGCTTCGCGGATGCTCTTCTTTATATACCGAAGTTTGCTTCTATGTTTAAGAGTCTTCTATGTAATAAGGAAAAGTTGTTCGAATTAGCAAGTACTCCGTTAAATGAGAATTTCTTGGCGGTGCTCCTTAAAAAGTTGCCCGAAAAACATGGAGACACCGGCAAATTTCTCATCCCGTGTGATTTTCTGGAGCTAGATGAGTGCTTAGCCTTGGCCGATCTTGGCGCTAGCATTAATCTAATGCCTCTTTTCGTGTGGAAGCAGTTTTTGCTCGCGGAACTCACTCCGACTAGCATGAAACTCGAGCTCGCAAATCAAACGTTTGCTTATCCAAAAGGTGCCGCCCAAGATATTTTTGTTAAAGTAGGAAAGTTTTATTTTCCGGCCGACTCATTGTAGTTGATTACGATGTTGATCCTCGGGTTCCTCTCATCCTTAGGAGACCTTTCTTGAGGACGGCAAGAGCTTTAATCGATGTATATGGTAAAGAATTAACTCTTCGAGTCGATGATGAAGCTATTACGTTTAAAGTCAGGCACACTTCGAGATACTCTCGTAATTACGAAACAGTTAATCAAGTCAATGTCATTGACGTTGCTTGTGAGGAGTATGCTCAAGAAGTGCTTGGATTTTCAGATAGTTCGACAAGTGGCAATCCCACTCCTTCGGATCCTATCATCGCTTCTTCTTCCCCCTCGTTCACTCCTTTTGAAGGAGGAGATTTCATTTTGGAAGAGATTGAGACTTTTCTACGTACCCCGGAAGATCTTTCTAATTTGGATGACGATTACTACGACACGGAGGGAGATATTCGTTACCTTGAGAAATTGATAAATGAAGACCCTTCTCCGAATCTCCCTCCGATGAAGAATGACGACCTTAAGCAAGTTGATGTTACTTTAACAAAGCCTTCAATCGAAGAACCAACGAAACTCGAGCTTAAGGATTTAGCTTCTCATTTAGAATATGCATTTTTAGAAGGAACCGATAAATTATCCATCATAATTTCTAAAGAATTAAAAGAAGAAGAAAAAGACGCCCCTTTAAAATTTCTTAACTTACACAAACGGGCCATCGCATGGAAAATTTCTGACATTAAGGGTATCGACCCTAGTTTTTGTACTCACAAGATCTTAATGGAAGACGACTTCAAACCGGCGGTTCAACATCAAAGAAGGGTGAATCCGAAAATTCATGAGGTTATCAAAAAGGAAGTTATCAAACTCTTTGATGCCGAATTGATTTACCCTATCTCTGATAGTCCGTGGGTGAGCCCCGTTCATTGTATACCTAAGAAGGGTGGTATGACCGTAGTTGAAAATGAAGATAATGAGTTAATACCCACTAGGTTAGTTACGGGTTGACGAGTTTGTATTGACTACCGTAAGCTTAATGATGCCACTCGTAAAGATCATTTCCCGTTGCCTTTCATGGACCAAATGCTAGAACGTTTAGCAGGGAACGAATACTATTGCTTTTTAGATTAATTTTCTAGATATTTTCAAATTCCAATTGACCCACAAGACCAAGAGAAGACCACCTTCACTTGCCCTTATGGGGCATTTGCTTACCGACGTATGCCTTTCGGCTTATGTAAGGCTCCGGGCACGTTCCAAAGGTGCATGATGGCCATTTCCCAAGACATGATCGAGGAAACAATGGAAGTCTTCATGGATGATTTCTCGGTCTTTGGGGATTCTTTCTCATCATGCCTCTCCAATTTAGACAAAATGCTAAAACGGTGCGAAGATACCAACTTAGTTTTAAATTGGGAGAAGTGCCATTTCATGGTTAAAGAGGGCATTGTCCTCGGCCACAAAATTTCAAAGTCCGGGATTGAGGTCGACAGAGCTAAAGTTGATGTTATAGCTAAACTCCCTTATCCGACTTCCGTCAAAGGAGTTCGAAGTTTTTTTAGGTCACGTCGGGTTCTATCGTCGATTTATTCAAGATTTTTCTAAAATCGCCCGGTCGATGACCCATCTTCTCGAAAAAGAAACTCTGTTTGTTTTCTCGAATGAATGTATTAAAGCGCTTAATATACTTAAGAAAAAGTTAACCGAAGCCCCGATTTTAGTTGCCCCCGATTGAGACCTACCATTTGAAATTATGTGCGACGCTAGTGATTATGCGGTAGGTGCAGTCTTGGGGCAACGTAAGACCAAGCATTTTCAGCCTATACACTATGCAAGTAAGACCATGACATATGCTCAAGCTCATTACACGACTACGGAAAAAGAGTTATTAGCCGTGGTGTATGCTTTTGAGAAATTCTGGCCGTACTTAGTCTTATCAAAGACCATAGTATATACGGATCACTCGGATCTAAAGTATCTTCTTGCTAAGAAAGATGCTAAGCTGAGATTGCTCTGGTGGATTCTCCTACTCTAAGAATTTGATGTCATTATTCGTGATAAAAAAGGAGCAGAGAATCTCGCGGCCAACCATTTATCAAGATTAGAAAATCCTCATCAAGGTGATCTCGAGAAAAAGGAAATTAATGAAACTTTTCCTCTCGAGACCCTCGGAATGATATCTTCTCATGGTGATTCTAGTACCCCGTGGTTTTCCAACATTGCAAATTACCATGCGGAGAATTTTGTAGTAAAAGGGATGTCGTCCCAACAAAAGAAAAAATTCTTTAAGTATGTTAAACATTATTTTTGGGACGACCCCTACATGTTTAAGATTTATGTGGATCAAGTGATTAGGCAATGTGTTCACGGACAATAAGCCGTTGATATCCTTACGGCTTGCCATAATGGACCCACCGGGGGACATCATGGTGCGAACTACATCGCTAAGAAAGTCTTTGATTCCGGTTTCTATTGGCCGACAATTTATCGCGATGCCCACGACATGGTAAAGTCATGTGAATCATGTCAACGTCAAGGCAAAATCTCGCAAAAATATGAAATGCCTCAAAATGCAATTCAAGTATGCGAGATCTTTGACGTATGGGGCATCGACTTTATGGGACCGTTCTCGTCTTCTCGAGGGAACAAATACATTATCATGGCCGTTGACTACTTGTCTAAATGGGTTAAAGCAAAAGCACTCCCCACTAATGATGCCTGAGTTGTCGTTAAATTCTTGAAATCTCTTTTTGCCCGATTGGGAACTCCTCGTGCTATAATTAGAGATCGCGGTACTCATTTTTACAATGACCAATTCGCGAAGGTCATGATTAAGTATGGAGTTACCCACCGCCTTTCTACCGTGTATCATCCACAAACGAGTGGACAAGTGGAGGTTTCAAATCGTGGTTTGAAATGTGTCTTAGAAAGGAACGTAGGAGAAAATCGAGCTTCATGGTCCGATAAGTTAGATGATGCTTTATGGGCCTTCCATACCGTATTCAAGACACCCATCGGGTGAACTCCTTATAAGCTCGTGTACAGAAAGGCTTGTCATCTTCCTATCGAACTTGAACACAAGGCCTATAGGGCCTTAAAACATTGTAATTTTGACCTTAAGACCGTAGGTGATCACCGGAAAGTTCAAATGAATGAATTAAATGAACTTCGGGATCAAGCCTACAAGAATTCTTTAATCTACAAAGAGAAAACAAAGAAGATTCATGACTCCAAGATTAAGAACCGCGTCTTCAACGTTGGTGATCGAGTTCTTCTCTTCAATTCTCAATTGAAGATTTTCTTGGGAAAGCTCAAAACCCGTTGGACCGGACCGTTCACCGTTGCTCAAGTTTTCCCTTATGGAACCATCGAGTTATCTCAAACCGACAGACCAAATTTCAAGGTGAATGGTCATAGACTTAAGCACTATTTTGGAGGGGACATACCATCGATGGTTGGCCCGAATCTCCAAACTTTCCCCATGGACCATTAAATTTGGGGTCGAGTCAGGGTCGTGACCCGGTTAACAAAACAAGTGCTTCGTGGGTGGCAACACATGCTTATACCTAGTAGTAGTATATTAATATAATAAGTGTGATGAGAGGAGGCTCGCCTCTTCTTTTCTTGTGTTTCGTGTTTTGTGTTTTATGTCCAGGATTGCCTCGGATTATGAAGACTCTCGTGCTTGTGGTTTTGTCCATCGTTCACTCGATCTTCAATCCTTCGCATGCTTATATATGGGAATTCGATATCCTAGATCTTATCGATTAACATTTATCTATTAGCATATTAATAAACGGCTTTAGATTCACGTAGAAACCCCTTAATATTTGGATTATGCCTTGAAATTAGTATGGGGGTGACAGTCTCACATTGAGGACAATGTGTAGTTCTAGTATGGGGGGGATCTTTTGATTCGATCTTACTTG
Source organism: Tanacetum coccineum (assembly GCA_026074375.1). Classification (NCBI taxonomy): domain Eukaryota; kingdom Viridiplantae; phylum Streptophyta; class Magnoliopsida; order Asterales; family Asteraceae; genus Tanacetum; species Tanacetum coccineum. Next base: position 1,264 of record BQNB010057599.1, on the reverse strand, counting down.
CATTTTCCTTGTCTTCGCGTAACCCCGTTTTACCAACAAAAATAGCAAAAATATGCCAAAATTAAAAATTTTCAAAAATAGAATAAGTGTTTTGACATGTAGTTTTGTCTTTTTAAGGAATAAATTTTGACCTGATCGAGCATGTTGCGCTCTAGCTTGCCCCTTAACTTATATAAATTTAAGCTTTTGCTAGTCTTTTATACAAGAAGCTTTAAAACGCGAATTATAGCTTGAAAAAGCCAAAAGTTTGCAAGTTTCCATGATAGACTTTAAATATGCAAAGCTTGTTTCATTAGACTAAGCATTTGCGGATCTTTTTATTAAAGATTTTAAATTTGCGAGGAACGAAAAATGATAGAGTTTAATATAAGTTAGATGCTAAGCGTGGAGTAGTTGGAACTCTTTAAGGCTTATAGAGGTTAATTGTGGTTTTTCTTCGCATCAACTTAATAAACGCTACACAACTATTGAATAAATAAAGTTACTTTAGGTTTTTGCGATTCTTAGTTTAAATCCCTTCATAGAGATTCCTTCTGGTAAAAGTAAGGTACACATCGAGGTTTTGTTAGTGTTGTGGGGAAATAGGCTACCGATTCCTGACGGCTCACTACCGTTGTCTAGGTAGTTAAAAGACTACAGGACTTAAAATTTAGCTATAATAATTATGTAATAAATCGATAACGAAATAAGACCACTACTTCTTGTCGGCTTACAACCGATGTGGTAGTCATTTAAATGGTGGAGGTAATAACAATAATAATAAAAATTATGGGCTGATAAAAGTTTACTGCTTCTTGCTGGCTCAGAACCGATGTGGCAGTCTTCAAAAGAAGCCCATAGTTAGAATAATAATCCGAGACTGATAAAAGTTTGCTGCATCTTGCCGACTCACAACCGATGTTGCAGCCTTAAAAAAGGTCGAGGATCACCGAGGTCGAAATAAGACTCTTGGACCATGGTCGGCTCGCATACCGATGTGGCAGTTGTTTAAAGGACCAAGGTTTAATAATGTTGCTATAATAAAAATAATAGGAATAAAGCCAAATTTCGACTCCAAGGTTATCTAAATAAAGCCTCTGTCTCTAGACTCGTAGTTGAGTTGTTTCAGATGAAATAAAAAGGATAACCCCTAAATCATGCGAAATTAGAACCTTAATGTGGACCTTATTCTTACCATATCGTCTCTTTAGGAAAGGATTTCAAACTAATTATGGTCTAAACCAAGTTTACTTTATGTAAATAAGGAATTAATTTATTTGTCACC
>BQNB010057598.1:0-38146 GCA_026074375.1 Tanacetum coccineum | reverse complement strand
GCGATTGTGTTCTTAATGACCCATTTGTTGTAAATTAGACGCGTCGATGTACAGGTTGTTTTCGCACTACAGTTGTCTTGCAAACATCTGGGAGTGCATGTGCATAATCAACTTCGTCTATGTTATAATTGATAACCCTTTATAATGTACTATATAAGGTAATTCAGCTATACTGAGGTTTGTTGATTTTCTTTGTATATGTGGTTGTGGATCTCATTTTCGGGTTATTTTAGTAGTGGCCTCGTCTGCTGTCATTGATGAAGAGTTTGAAAGATGGCAAAATGAGGTGAAGGAGGCAGAGGCAGAGGCTGGAGTTACAAACGATGAGGTTGCTGCTGATGATGAGAGGCCTTCATCTCCGCCGGATGGCAAGGAAGAGTTCACAGATGATGATGGGACCGCGTACAAATGGGACAAGAAGATTAGGGCTTGGGTTCCTCAGGTTAGTTGACTAGACGGGTCAAGCTATTTCCTGTTTAATTTGTTTGTTCATATTCAGGTAATGTTTTCTAGTTTTTGAAGTTTGTATATTCGTCAAATTAGAAGAGGTAGGTTATATTGTTTTCTGTGTAGGCGTTTAGGGAAGAGAAACGCGTTTCAGTCATTTTTCTACTTCTTCTATGTTCTAGACTAGATGTTAAACATATTAAATACAAAAACAATGACATTGTTAAAATTAACATTTATACCATACTAGATGTCTTCCTTGTTACATTTCAGGATCGGCATTGTTTGACACAGATTTATTAGAATTTGATTCTGTTGGCTTTTGTATATTAGGTAAGATCTATGTTTGGAAAATAATGGGAAGTGTGTTAAACAAGTGAAGAATGGCCACATCTTACTTTTAAGTCAGTGCACACTGTGTGAGAACGTATATTGTATGCATTAAAGTTAATATGTGATGGTGAAAAGATACTTATTGTAACTTTCATAGTTCTAGTTGATAAAACTAAATACATTTTGGTCGCATAACTTTCTTCCATCATAGTAAAGTCATTATTAAATCATTCTAGCATTATGAAGGTGCTTAGTTTCTAAAAGTTGCTTTTTATGGAATACAGTTTATAAGTTGTTTTTCCATCTGTCACTGTTGCTTGATTTCTTTTTCCTTACTGCATGTATGATTTGTGATAGGACTTGGTTGCTGGAACTGAGCCTGCTGGAACTGAGCCTGCTGGAACTGAGCCGTTTGATGTTAAGAGCATGACATTTCAGCAAGAAGATGAACTTTTTCCTACAATTGGGGTTAATGGTGACAATTCTTTAATAGGGAATGCTGATGCCCTTGCGGAAAAAGATACAGACAAGGCAAGTGATGATGTTAAAGCAAATGGGAAGAGAAAGCTATCTGAAAAACCTGCTGAGAAGAAGGTTAGATTAAATAGTGTTTGTTTGCTTGTCTAATGATCTTGTTTCCAGTACCAGTTTTTTTTTATTTCTCGTTATCAGTAGCTTGTTTCCGTATGCATTGTCATCAGACATGCCACTTTCAACAAGTTAAATATCAGGCAATGCTGCAAAAATCGCTCTAGTCGGCCGGTCGCCTAACTTGTAGCTAGTAATCGTCCTAGGCGGTGATAAATTGTTTATTTATTTATAAGTTCCGAAATTATATGTATGACATGTTGGTAGGAGTGTAGGACCATGGAAATATTTGTAGAAACATTAACACAAAATATTCAAAATAAGTTTTGACCGAGTTCTGATTGAGTTTGATTGAGTTTTGACCTTGTGGCGAGTAATCAGTCATTGACCTTGGAGTGAGTAATTGCCGATTACCTGCCTTGTAATCCTTGTTTTACAACACTGTAATTAGGATCTGTTGGTTTTGCAGATTGTTATATGCGAAATTCTGAATGTATAGATGCGAGAGTACTGAGAAGTGTATGAGCACTTTTTTAAGAATCCGCTGCTGATCGTGTGGTAGATCTTACTAACGACTGAAGTACCATAATCCGCTATCGGAACAATTGTAAGTTGTATCGAATCACATATGTAAGTCTGTTCACTCTGCGACGCTTGAGGATTCGAGCTGTGTCACGTAGATTATTTAGAAGATCAGTAAGACGCTCGCGATAGTTTGTAGAGTTTGTGTGAGTATTGGGGGACTCTTCGGGTCAAAGAGGTTCCGTGCCACGTCACTCTCTGTGTGACATTGTGGAGTTTGGTGTAAGTCACCTGTCGCATTTGTGTGACGCTGTGGTGTGGTTAGCCTGTGTTGCTGTAACCTTGGTGTGGTGTGCTAAAGTATTATATATGTATGAGGGTCTCCGTTGGAGAGAGAGATATTAGAACGCTTTACAAAGTGTTCTTGGGTTCCCGAAGGATACAACTTTAGCCAATAGGATAATGTTACCCCACCTTAACGAGATTAAACACCCTATATCGACGAAATCAAGATAGTTGGACTATTATTCATTCTGGGCCACTAGCAGGAAGGACTTAGGTGACGATTACATCCTAGTACGGCCCAGTAGTATGGGTACGTACTTCAATAAAGACACGTTGAATGTGATCTTCGAAACATTAAAGTTTAGTACCGAATAGGTGACTCCGTCCTCGGACATTTAGAAATAAATACAAACCTATCACGCGACTACCCTTTTTTCTTGAGGTTTTCTCTATAATGTGACTTTTCCTCATAACTAAAGGTTAGATCTGTTCATAAGATCTGTAATATTGATATATTTTGAGTTACCCATTATATTGATGGATTAATATCCTGGACAAATATTTGCACAAATTTTTGGTAGATTGAGTATGTATAGAAACATCCGAATTTTGCTGAATTTAAGTTATCTGAGTATTGTTTAGGGGGGGGGGATAAAACGAATAGGGGGCGGGTTTTTTATTGAACCTTAAGTCTCTTCCTTGGTACATACAATCGGATTAAACACACGCAAAATTCTTTTTCTCTGGACAAGTTAATCACTTTAAGGGGTTGGGTACTGTAACATACAGTGTTTTTTTAGGACATTTTAAGGAGATATAAGTTTTTCCTAAGTTGATTTATATAAAAGAGCAGCTAAACCACGTTTCTTACACTCGTGATCTTCCTAAAGCAATTTGATGTATTAATGTGACGAACCATTCTGAAACTTTTTAGTTTTTGCAGCCGAGGACCGAAAACAGTCAAAGGTGACTTGAAATGCCCATGCAAGATTTATAAACAACAAAAATAATTAATATTTTATATTTATTCTCACGTTTTTATTAATAAAGACAAATTTAATTAAAGACTTTGCATTTTAATTAAAGAGCGTTTTTGTGAAATCTCGCGAATATTTTCGAGTTTGAAGAATCCGATTTTTTTTGTCTGAACGAGAAGTAAACACCATGTTCATTAAATAAACTAACTGTAATATTTTTATAAATGTTATGAAAATATTGTATAGAAATAATATCATCATAAATACTCATTGTATCAGAAAAAATGGATTTATTGGAAAACAACGGCGCAAGTTTTCGCCGATGAGTTGGAGATGACTGACGCTGTAAGATTAGAGTCGCCCAACGAGTTCGAACCGAGTTTTATCAATATGTATATTAAATAGTTATACTTTTTACCATAAAACTATAAAGACTTGACATTTTCTTTAAACTTTTCATTATATATATATTATATATATATATATAATATATATATCTTATATATAATATATATATTATATATATATTTATATATATAAAGTTTATAAATTTTATTTCATTTCTATCTCAAAATTTACACACATACATATATAACTCTCTCTCTCCCCCAAAGTATCCGGCCAGCCACCACCACCGCCGGATCCGGCCACCACCGTCGCGCCGCCGCCGAAAAACTTTTCCGGCGGACTTTTCCGGCGAACACCAAAGTTGATTCTTGTCACCCGATCTACCCGTTCATCATACTCACTCGCCCTCACTCGCGTTTTTCCCTCCCCCTCCTCTCCGGCTGCTGTCCCACCGCAGCCAACACCACCATCACCGCCACCTCACCGTCGCCATCATCATCATAACCAACACCACCATCCCACCACCCACGCCATCACCGCAGCCACCATAAGGGTGCGTTCGGTGTTGTTTTTGGCCCAAGAGGGGTGCGTGTGGGTTGGGTTTGGCACCAAGAGGGTGCGTGTGGTTCGTTGCACCAGCAAGGGTGCGTTTGTCTATATGATAAAACGGCCACAAGGGCGTTAGGGACACGAGGGTGGGTTCGGGTTGAGCTTAACAGCCGAGGGCTGCGTTTGGTTTGTATTTGCACCACATAGGGTGCGGTTGGTTTTTGATGGCAGCAGGAGGGGTTGTGGTTTCAGAAAAGGGGTGCGTTTGGCAGAGACAACAGCACAGGGGCGTTTGTCTTGGTGACAGCCACCACCCACCAAGGGTGGTTTTGTTTCGGTGGTAATGAACCACCACCACCAAGGGGTGTTCGTTTGGTTTTTCTTGCACCACAACAGGGCTGCGTTTGGTTTTGTATCACCAAGTAGGGTGCGTTTTGGTGGGGTCTCCACCAAGAAGGGTGCGTTGGGTTTATGGGCCGCCAACCACCCATAAAGGGTGCGTTTGGTTTGCGTCTGGTTTGTAAAATGAGCACCAGGGGTGCGTCGGGTTGTTATACAACGGAAAAGGGTGCGTTTGGTTTAGTAGCAAATCTGCTAGGGCGCGTTTGTTTCGCGGGTCAGCCGCCATAGGGTGCGTTTGGCTGTGTGGACAGCCATTAGGGTGCGTTTGGCTGTGACAGCCGCCCTAAGGGTGTGTTTGGTTTATGGCAGCCATAAGGGCCGCGTTTGGTTGTGGGTTTAACAGCATAAGGGGATGTTTGGTTGGGCAGAAAATACTAAGGGCATGTTTGGTTTAAGTTATCAAAGGGGTGTTTGGTTTTAGGGATGACAACATAAGGGTTATGTTTGGTTTAAGAGAGAAAGACACGAAGGACGCGTTTGGTTTAGCGAGACAACGAGGGTTCGTTTAGTTTATATAGCAAATCAACAAACAAATGAAAATAACATTAGGTTTTATAAATATTAAAACTGGACTAAATTGGTGGTTTAAATTGGTTAAATAAATACAATATTTATTAGTTGTTTAGTTTAGATATAATATATATATATATTATACCTGGAAAAAGCGTGCATTTGAAATATTGGAAAGCGAATAACTGCAATATATATTGATTAAGGGAAAAACGTTGAGTTTTACGTATATGGGAAACGTTATATAAACGGGGAAGTCATGATGAAACTTATATAATTTCCTATATTTATGATTCACTAAAACTACTATTGTGTTATAAACCAATAAAGGGAATAAATTATATGTTAAAGATATATAAGAATATAACTGTACGAAAACCTGACAACGAACGAAAACTATACTTTCACAAGGAAACGAACTGTTTTAGTCACGACCCGTCGAGGAAACGAAATATAAACTTATAAGATATCATTTTATATTTTATAATTGTCAGCTAGAAGATAACATAATAATTGTTGACAAAGCTTTATAAACATCGTTTAACTTAATTGGTAATCTTAAAACGTACAATTTCGATTATACAAGGACTTTTTATTTATTTAATTGGTGATTTCTGAAAATGTGTCGAATTGTTCTGCTTCAGTTATTTTTCTCACGTTCTTTATATTTATATAATACCTACAAAGTATTATATACTTTAAATTAATCTTTGAACTGTTTGTCTTTATTAAAAAGGATTTATTCTTCATATATAGTAAATTAATCTTATATACTTTACACGTTGTGCGTATATTTTCAATTTATTTATTTAACCAACCACCAAAGTATTATAACTTGGAAAGCTAAATCTTTTATCAACGTGTCGCGTTGATGTAACCATTCATCGGAAAACCCAAATTCATTATCCTAGGCTAGTGGGTCTTAGCCGTTAAGATTAGTTGCAACTTCTTGATCGAGCCGCTTCGTCTTCCGTTCGTGTTGTGCATATTAGATGCCTATCTGTCAATCGTTCTTCATCATCGAGGTGAGTTCATAACCTCGCTTTTCAATCTTTTGAATGTTTATAAACCCGCGAGGGGGAATACATGCTTGTCTACAAACTCTTTACTTACTGGGTTATCTTATAACAATGTGATTGTTTTTAAAGGATATTATGAGTTTCATAGCCTCACTTTTACTCGTTTTGGATAACGGTTATATATATTTTTGGGATGAAAATATGCATCGTTTTATAAATGGACACAAGTGGATCAATTTTATATTATGATTACGTGTTGCCTAAGTAGCGATAACCCAAGTTGAGCCCCTTTATCATGAACTGTCAATTGCATAGATGTAGTTGTGAATTACATTATGTGAGCGCGAATGTTATTAATAGATCTATTTGGGAAACGACCTCCCCGTTCGGGTGACTAGCTATCACCGGGAACGAACGTTATAGCATGTCGAATTTGGAGATGTTTCGGGTTAGACATCTAATCGGGGCAGAAATTGCAATATATATTATTGCAAGAAAGATCGTCGAGCTTCAGTGTCATGAGCTTAGGAAACGTAATCAGGGTTTCGTGATGTTTGCATTTGTTGTTTCATCACGGGAAGTTTATATGTTGTGATAGTTGCAGTTTGCTTTATCACGGGGAAAATCTTGTGGTCCTATGTTATACGTTTTGGCGACTATTTGGAGATTTAAATGGTCTGGCATGTTTTGCAACTGTTGATTTTTAAAAATCATACATATATTTTGAAAGGACATTTAAGGAATTAAATGGTCATATATACTTTGGAAACTTTTGGTTTATTATTCATATCTAAACTAACCTATGAACTCACCAACTTTATGTTGACGTTTTTAAGCATGTTTTTCTCAGGTGAATTAGATGCTTGGACTATCTGATGTGCATTGGAGTCTAAATTGACAAGATTTCATAATTGGATTTCTACAAATGATCAAATCTCGTTGTGTCGCTTTCAAGCTTTTCATTGTGATGCAATTATGGGACAACTATTATTTTGATTTCAGAAAACAACGAGATGTTTTCACAAATGACACTTTTAAGAGTGGTTCACTGTATCTAGCGCTGTGTATTATGAAGTTACTCCCCCAAGTGGTATTCCGCTGCGTTGTTGTATGTTGGGGTTTATACAGATTGGAAATCAGAGCACTGGTTATAGAGAACTAGGTTGCATATTTTACCCTAGACTATAACCGTTTTCACAAACATTGCATCACATCAAACATTTTCAAAGTGCATACACACTACTTGCTTATGTGCTTACATTACGTGCTGCATTAAGTGCTTACGTGACATACATTTATTAATATAATGCTTACATCCTTTTGCGTATATCGCACGTTTATTATATAAGAGGTATTTATAAAAATACCAAGCATTACTTAGACATTGTGATTCAACAATGGTCTCAATTACCCTCAGACATTGTGAGATATACCAGGTCTCATTTTACTTCTTAGACATTGTGAGTTGCACAATGGTCTCATTTCGTTCTCAGACATTGTAAGTTAAACAATGGTCTCTAAGGATATTATTTTCCTTCATAGCTTTATACTATATTGTATTACACGGAGACCGTCATAATTTTTTTTGTTTACATGGAATTATGTATCAATTTAAGGATTACAAGTCTTGTATGGGCGGGACTTGTAATAGGAGGATTTATATGATAATTGCTATGTTAACAAGCCCCCGTCCAAGTTTCTGTTTACATGATTTATGTGTAATCTAATTAGTACAAGTCTTGTATGGGCGGACTTGTAATAGGAGGATTTATATGAAATTGCTAAGGTTGACTTGCATCGAAGACTGTTTACCTGTTTATCTAGCCAGGTACTCATTACCTATCTTGAACTCTAGTCGAATATTTTTGGGTAGTTTTTACTCCCTTCCTCCCAGAATGAGTTGGAACACTCGTCCCATACTCATTAGAGCACATGCATCGTCATGTCATCCATCACCTTGAAAGTTATGTGGGTACGCGTATTGCATCGGGAATTATTAAGTAGGATGATTTATAATCTGTTTATTTAAAAGGATTGGGACGCCTCTTCATTTAAATAAATAAATTGTAAATCACCGCACTAGTTTATCTCAATAGGATTATTTTTATCAAAATTAGGACGTTTTCTTTATGCAAATAATGAATTATAAATAATAGGGGGCCTTATGGTAATACGATATTGAACCGTATGAACCTGAAACTCGATAATCACCAGAAGCCTTAAAAGGGTCCGAGAACACAATCGTGTCTTGCTACTCAGCAAATCTTAAGCCTCACTTGGAGCTGCCGTACACATTCTTAAGTTATTACTTTGTGCCGTTGCTAATCCTCGCGATCACGAACTGTTCGTAGAACTAACAGACTTGTTACACACTTGAGTTAATGGAGTTGATTCGTCCTTAAACTAGCGTCTGAGTACCATAATCCGCCGTCTATCGCATAAGCTCTTCTGCGAGCTCCTCTCATTTATTGAACTTTATTATGGGGATATTGTTTCTCGGAGGGTCCTCACCCTCTGCATCCCATCACCATTTGTCATAGTTATTGTATTATGTTGCGGTTGTTGGGTTCCTGGAGATAGTCGCAGATTGGTACAGGGGGGGGGGGAGGGGGGGTGGGGGGGGTTAAAAAAAAAAAAAACAAACTTTATCCAACTAAGGATGAAACCCACCGTAAACAGATAACATATGTCGAATATAGTATTCATTGAATTACTCCATTGGCAGACAAATAGTACACCAATTTAAGTCATGATACTAATATACGCAAGTAAGTGAGTACTTACATCCATAAGCACGTTGATGTGAAATTATCACAACCTTACAGTGAGTAGAAAACGAGACTCCGTCCTCGGACATTTAGAAACTTATACAAACATACTCACGCGACTACACCTTCTTCTTGAGGTTTTCACTATAATGAAACTTTTCCTATATCCGCGTTATAACCAGTCATAAACTGTAATGATAATTTTGAGATACCCATTTGATTGATTAAATTATCCTGACAAACCTAGCAACTTTTTGTAGATTTAGAAGCGTAAAACACCAATTTTGCTGAATAAAGTTATCAGCGTCTTGTTTAGGACGAGTTTATTTAACCTTAAGTCTTTCCTTGGTCACACAATCGGATAACACAAATTTAATCTCGGGACGAGATTTCTTTAAGGGGTAGGTACTGTAACATCCGAGAATTTTCGGAATTTTTAAAGGAGATATAAGTTATTCCTAGGTTGATTTATCAAAAACGAGCCGCTAAATCACGTTTTCATTATTCCCGGCAACTCTAAAAAAAAAAAAAAAAAAAAAAAAAAAAAAAAAGCAATTTGATGTAAAACGACATTCCTGATAACTTTTTAGTTTTGACCGAGACCCGAAAACAGTCAGAAGGTGACTGAAATGCCCTTGCAAGATTTAGAAACACAAAAATAATTAAATTATATTTAATTATCACGTTTTATTAAATAAAAATATTTAATAAAATACTTAGCATTTTAATTAAAAGCGTTTTTGAAAACGCGAATATTCGATATGAAATCATGTTTTTTATTCTGAACGGAACGTAACCAGTTCACTAAATAAATAGACGAATATTTTATAAATTTTCTAAAAATATTTAGGAAATCATATAGCTCAAATAAATACTCATTTTTTATCCAGAAAACAGTATTTGGAAAACAACGACGCACAGTTGCGCGCGTTGATCAGAGTTATGTCGCCCCAAACAGTCTCAACCGCTTTTTATCAAAAGTATATTAAAAAGTTACACTTTTTACCCTACATTATAAAGGACTTGACACTTTCTTTAAAACTTTTAATATATATATAAACTTTATAAATTTTATTTCATTTCCATATCAAAATTTACACACATACATATATAACCTCGCGCTCTCTCTCTCTCGTCCGCCAAAGATTTGCCAGCCACCACCACCGCCGATCCGACCACCATCGTACTCGCCAGCCGCTAAAACTTGTCACGGCGAACACCAAAGTTGATTCTTGTCACCCGATCTACCCGTTCATCATACTCACTCGCCCTCACTCGCGTTTTCCCTCCCTCCTCTACGGCTGCTGTCCCACCGCAACCAACACCACCATCACCGCCACCTCACCGTCGCTATCATCATCATAACCAACATCACCATCCACCACCTACCCAGCAACCGCAGCCCACCAGTAGGTGCGTTACGGTGTTGTTTTGGCCAAAAGGGGTACGTGTGTGGGTTGGCACCAAGGTGCGTGTAGAGTCGTGCACCAGTAAGGTGCGTTTGTCTATATATAAAACGGCCACAAGGCGTTAGGGGCCACGAGGGTGGGTTTCGGGTTGACTAACAGCCGAGGGCTGCGTTTGGTTTGTATTTGCACCACATAGGGTGCGGTTGGTTTTTGATGGCAGCAGGGGGGTTGTGGTTTCAGAAAAGGGGTGCGTTTGGCAGAGACAACACCACAAGGGTGTTTGTCTTGGTGACAGCCACCACCCACCAAGGGTGGTTTTGTTTCGGTGGTAATGAACCACCACCACCAAGGGGTGTTAGTTTGGTTTTTTTTGCACCACAACAGGGCTGCGTTTGGTTTTGTATCACCAAGTAGGGTGCGTTTTGGTGGGGTCTCCACCAAGAAGGGTGTGTTGGGTTTATGGGCTGCCAACCACCCATAAAGGGTGCGTTTGGTTTGCGTCTGGTTTGTAAAATGAGCACCAGGGGTGCGTCGGGTTGTTATACAACGGAAAAGGGTGCGTTTGGTTTAGTAGCAAATCTGCTAGGGCGCGTTTGTTTCGCGGGTCAGCCGCCATAGGGTGCGTTTGGCTGTGTGGACAGCCATTAGGGTGCGTTTGGCTGTGACAGCCGCCCTAAGGTGTGTGGTTATGCACCATACGGGCCGCTTTGGTTGTGGGTTTAACAGCATAAAGGGATGTTTGGTTGGCAGAAAAATACTAAGTTATGTTTTGGTTTAAAGTTATCAAAGGGTGTTATTTTTAGGGATGACACATAAGGGTTATGTTTGGTTAAGAAGAAAGACACGAAGACGCGTTTGGTTTACGAGACAACCGAGGTTCGTTTAGTTTATATAGCAACTCAACAAACAAAAGAATAATAACATTAAGGTTTTTAAAATATTAAAAACTGGACTAAATAGGTGGTTAAATTGTTAAATAAATACAATATATTATTATTGTTATAGTTTATTTATAAATTAAATATATATATAAAGACATATATCATAGATATATATATATATATATTATATTTAGATAAAAATATATTATACTGAAAAAAAAAGTGTGCATATGAAATATTGAAAGCGAATAACCAATATATATTGATTTGTATCTAGCGCTGTGTATTATGAAGTAGCACCCCAAGTGGTATTCCGCTGCGTTGTTGAAATTTTGGGGGTGTTACAATACTTGTCTAACTTGCTTAGGTTTCCAAACTTGCTTAACTTTACGCACAACATTATGAATATTATGAATAGAGGGGGATACCTTAACAAATTATAAATAATCAACCACACACACATCATGATTTGCAGAAATTAAACATTTGTTACATGTTTAGCAAACAGAATTAGAATTCAAATTAATTACAGTACGCTTAAAGCTACTACTAGAATCAACACGATTCGTAGTTCTTAAGTTAGACTTATTTGTCCTAGTGTGTTCTTCTACTTTTTTCTTGTTGACACCTTTAGCTGGCGAAATTCTATTTTTCTTGGTATTGCTCCTAGGCTATGATCCGCTAGCCTTGGTGCAACAGTTTACTCGTGTAGAAGGAGGCACAGAGACATTAGTCTTCTGAGTGTTCAGTTGCTCTACATGTTTGTGTGTGTTACTATTTGACGTGTGACATTGTTCTTCAAAAGTAACTTGCTTTTTCCTAATTAAAGGGGTAGGAGCATGCTTTTTATCTCGTTGGTTAAAGTCTTTAGGACAAGTGCCAATCGCATATTCTAATAGTTCCTGAGAGTGTTTAGTATAAAGGGAAGCAAATGCAAGTTATCTATCTAATGGTCTTTCAACCTTAGCTTCCTCTACTATCTCGCGAAGGGTTTCTACACTTTCCTTAAGATGTTTGAGATAATGTAGATAAATTTCCCTGTTGTTCCTATTGTGATAGGGAATCGGTTCAACATCTATAGCATACCTACCGGGTGCAAAAACTCTTGGTTTTACAGACACCATAGTGTTGCATTTTAGATTTTCATGTATTTGTGCTTTCAGATTCTCATTTTTAGTTAGCAAGGCAGTTGTCTGTTCTATATGCTTAGCACGCGTGATCTTAATAGAATCGTACAATTCCTTATAATGCTATTTAATTTTTTCATTCTCTGCCCTAAAAAGCTCATTTTGTTCTTGAAGAACAGTGACTTTTTCGGTTAATTGAGTGATCTGAAAAATTAAGGTCCTTAAATCAAGAGTACGATCTGCTTCACTACTGGTCTCTTTCAATTGAGAGATTTGCATTCTCATATTTTTGATGGCGTTTTCGATTACAAAGACTGAGTCAAAATCAGGAGTATCTCAAGCGGGTGGAGATGGGTCGTTTCCAAAACGTTCTTTAAGTTTTTGATACTTTTACTATAAATTTAAGTGGTTAACCACAAGATTAGAAAAACGTTTTACTAATTCAGTATGATCATCTTTTTTAACCTTATCTCGTATTTTAGAAAGCTTTGCTTCAAGTTCCAGATAACGTGTTTAAACAATGGTGTGGGCTTCATGCATTTCAGTAAATCTAGATACAGTAAGCGCAGAATTCGTTGCAATATAAACCACTTCTTTTGACAAGCAATCAACAATTAAATTATCATTTGCAATAAGAAGATTTTTCCGCTCAATCTCATCATGCTTCGTATTTACGACATTTTGGTCAACTTCAGCTTCCAACTCTTCAAAAATGTCTTTCATTTCTTTAATTTCTTTAGTTAAAGCCTTTTGAATTCCCTCAAAATGTTCTTTAAGTGTTTTGAAAAATGAAATGACCTTGGTGAGGTAACATTCCTTGGTTTGTTCAAAACCCCTTTCCCCTTCAGTGAGCCCTGTTGGTGTAATTCTCTTTTTATAGGTTTTTTCAAATTCCGAAAAAAGTTGTATAAGTGTAAAAATATTAATTTTCACTTGACTCTTTGTAGGAAGCACCCTGGGGACAAGCGTTGCAGGTGTATTTGGCAGATACACCATCAACGCTTTGATTGGTCTAGAGGCGGTGGTCTATTTTTTGAGAGCTTCTTCTTTCATCTTGATGAGATCTTGAGACCAAAATATTTTCTCAGGGGTCAAATGCTTCTGTGGTGTGAAGGTCGCGAAATAATTCTCTTTCAAGTAATCAGGTGGTGCAATCTTAACCTTATGAGTCACACACTCAGGTTCTTTCATTTTTGTCATTCATTTTCCTCCTAGTGATTTCAGCTATCTCTAGGGTATCCTCTGTGTTGTGCACTAAAGCCAGGACATGATTGTTTTTGATAATTTCATAACCATTATATAGAGCAGGCTGAACTTGCTTTGCACGGGTGAGGCATAAAGGGTTCTTGTAGCCAATAGCTACCTTATTCTGTTCATTATAATAGGGCTTTGGTTTACACAACATGTGAACTGTTTGAAGAGACTGGTCTTGTTTGTATAATTTATCCTCGACCTTTTATTTTAAAGCTTTCATGTCCAAAAATTCTTCAAGGTATTTGTTTTCTTTCTATTTAAAATCCTTTTTCAAAGATGTAACTTCTTCTACCATTGACTTGTTATGGTTGATGGTAGAAGCAAGTTGCATTTTTACAGAATGAAGTTCCTTTTTCAAATTTTCTTCCTTAATATTACGGTCAGTGATAACTATTCTTAATTGTTCATCAATCTTTTGTTCTCTTTTCGTTAATTCAAACTTGGCCCGTCTTTCATACAGTTCAACTTGTTCCTTATATGTTGCAAGTTCAGCAGTTAATGAATTATCAACTACTGTGTTCCGTGTTGTGTCAGAGACAGATTGGGCATGCGGTTCATGCATATCATTAAATATCATCATGTATGCATCATTTGGAACAGAAGATACATTACTTTGTACAACTGGCACTGCGTTGTCCTTTACATACTGATCATACGGAATCATATTACTATCACTCGTATAATTAGCATGTGAATCAACAACGTAGTTTGGTTGTACATCGTCATGCATCTCGTGTTCTTCATGATGTTCACAAACAGCATCCTGATAGTGATCATGGTCGTGTACCTCAGATAGAATGTCTGAATCATAAGACGGACCAGCTTCATCATAAACAGGATCTGCGGATGATAGATTAGCCATGAACATAGTCTGTGCCATGGGAGCCTCATCAACATCAGAATCAAAAGCATCACAGTCATCAGCTTGAAACACATTATCCACATTGAGTGCTAAGTCCTAAACAGGTTGCTCATCCACATCTTCATCAATAGCAATGTCCTCCACGCAGCTAGGAACAAGAACTGCACTTCATCTAAGACTACCCCATTCTCTAAGCCTTCATCAGCTACATCTTGTCTTTGCAGTATTCAAGTTTCTGGGACGCTTGGGTGAGTAAAACAGTTCCTTGCTATGTGGCCTACCCTTATTGCAGTTTTGTAGGCACTTAACCTGCTTTTAGCTTGACCTGGATTTAGCATTCCCACTTCTGTTCTGTGCTCCCCCATAACCAGCTGCACCTGTACCCCGTGCATTATTACCCTGTCCTCTGTTCTGTCGACCCTGAACATTCTGAACAACAACCCTGCCGTCTTGTACTGTAGCTTGATTCCTTGGGTTTGATGAAGTTCTGAGTTGATTGTTTGTTTGAGGAAGGAAGGTTTTGTATCACTGGGTGAGTAAGTGCAAGTGTGTTGGTTAGGTTCTCGATTAGGTGTCATTAGAAAAGTCCCAAGTGTGTTCAGCAAGTAAAAGGTTTGATGATATGTTGGTCGTTGGAATTGTTGATGATATGTAAATGATAATCGTGAGGTGAAACATTAACATCAAGGCAAAGAGGGTCAACTGTGTGGTTGTGTGAAGACATTCCAAACTCACTTTTCTCGTTGGCATGTGCCTCGTGTTGCTTTAAATAAGCATATAGTTGATCAAAGTTTGAATCCTTTAAGCCTTTGTTAAGTTTCACAGCGGTAACAAATCTACCCCATTCAGGCAACATGTTATTCACAAACTTTGAGTTCAACTAAAATTTTTGACATTGCATCATATGTTCCGCATGACTTATGAGCTTGGCAAAACTAACGATAGTAGTCATGAATGGATTCGCCTTCGTTCTAGACTAAAGAGTTCAAGTCATACAAGACAGTTGTGATTCACAACGGTCTTTCCTTGTTAATTCCGATCCTTCAAAAAGCATCTTCTTCACCAATGTCCCATATGTCCATGTTGCATCAGTGTAAATGAGTTAATAAGTAATAGATATCTTTGGTAAAACCTTGAAGTATATGTTTGTTGCCCAATGTCCCGCATTGTACTATCCTTCTCATCCTGTGACAATCCGAATAGACTTCTAGGATTTTCAAGACCTAAGAATGAGTGAACCTTCAGTCTTCAGCATCAAATTACTCGCGTTGTTCCCATCTAAAATGGTCCATCATCAATTGACTTTAAAAATGTTTTACCCCATTCTCCTTACCCCGACAATACAATCGAATACGTTAGTTTGCCAAGATTTCAAAGTCGTTTTATCAGCAAATGTGGTCGGTATCAGAACCGCACATTGGATTGTCCTCTGAAAGATTTAGCCATAGTGATTAGCTGTGAAATGATAAAGGGTGAACGGTCAATGATTAGTGATTTAATTTTAAAGTGATGATTGTTTGTTGGATTAGGTGATATGTTGTTTGATTGAGATTTGGCTTGGTTGAGATAAGTTAACTTAATGATGATAATGAAACTCAAGCAAAACGCAGTGAAGAAACTGAGCCAAAACGCAGTGAGGTTTGATCAAAACGCAACCATGAGATTTGGTCAAAACGCAACCAAATAAAAAATTTGGCAGAGTATCCCTTAGTCAAAACGCAACACTTGTCTTCAAAACGCAACCTGCAGTCAAAACGCAATGCCTCAAAACGCAGTGACTCAAAACGCAGTCTTTTTCTTCAAAACGCAATGCCTCAAAATGCAGTGACTCAAAACGCAGTCACTTTCTTCAAAACGCAATGAATCAAAACGCAGTCTGATTTGTAGCTCACAAAACACAAAATGCATTATAACTTTCCACTGATAAAACGCAGTACTATTTTCTCAAAACTCAACGAAGAATTGTCTCCAGAACGGTCAAAAACGCAATGAAGAAACATACCGAAATTTTGCACCTAAAAAACACCTGAAAAAATCACCCTTTTTGAATCGTTTTTTTTTTTGCTTGGTTTTCTTTTGCACAACTTGGTCCTAAAAGTTATAAAACTATAAAAAAACACTAACTTTAACATCACCAAACATGAAAAATCAAAGAGTGACAAAAATCAAGACCATAAACTCCTTCAAAAACCAAACTTTGATCTAAACTAACCAAGAAACGCACAACACAAACAAGCTAATCATCCCATGGGGCTTCTGATACCAATTAAGAAGTATATTTGATAACATAACACAAGCAAGAAAGATTGGTTGGCAAATTATCTAGAGAGAGAAAGGAAGTATTTCTATGTGAGAGAAAAACCAAATGAAAGCTTTGTGATAAAATGAACAACCAACCCCTTCCCATGGCTGGAAAGGGGTTTATATACATGTGTTTGTGAGCTCTATGGGCTTGGGTATGGGCTTAACACTTGGGTAAAAGACCCGACCCAATACCGAAAGTCATACGCTTACTTTCTAACTACGAGCTTTGCTATACTAAACAATACACGGGGGTGACTGAGTCTTTTTCATAATCCTAACAGACCCTTTTGTGGGCATTTGAAATTTGTAAGAGATTTTGGATTTAGTTATGATTTGGGACGTCACTTGAGGTTGTTCGAGGTTGATGGTCTTCGTAACACTTGAAGTTTATGCATTGTAGTTTTTTCTATATTGTATCTTGTGTTATGATTGATCATTATGTTGCAAACCCGAGTTTTTGCCATTGTCAGGGTGTGACAGATTGGTAATTAGAGCCAAGGTTATAGAGAACTAGGTGGGTTGGCCTAGACTATAACCTAAGATCCGTCATTTAGTTGTGTATAAGATCTATGTGCACGGTGTTTTGCTTTTGCTTGCTTTCGCGTGTTCACGGTTTGGTGCTTTAGTTATGTCAATCATTAAAATGTGTGTGCTTAATACTGAGTACGATTGGGGAAGGATGCGGATATAAATACGGTGGCCAACGTAGTTATAAAAGTATCACAACTTACTCGTAACATTAAATATTGTTCACAACAAAATTGTAATGCAGACACCATAAAGGGGGTATCTTGTGTATAATTTATATATTTTAGTAAAATATTTATATATATATATATATATATATATATATATATATATATATATATATATATATATATATATATATATATAGGCTCCGGTTCCATTGAGAATGTTTTTATTTTGAGAAGATTGAGAAATCTTCGTTTGAGCAAATTGATTCATATTTTTTGACTTGATTCACAAGTAAACATCATTTAAATCAGAGCCAAGGTTATAGAGAACTAGGTGGTTTGGCCTAGACTATAACCTAAGATCCGTCGTTTAGTTGCGTATAGGATCTATGTGCGCGGTGTTCCGCTTTTGTGTGCCTTTGTGTGTTCATGGTTTGGTGCCTTAGTTATGTCAGTCATTGAAATGGGTGGGCTCAATATTGGATATGAATGGGAAAGGATGCGAATATAAGTACGGTGGCCAACGTAGTTATAAGCGTATCACAACTCACTCATACTTGATAATGTTGTTCACACAAATCGATGTTGACACCGTAGGGTGGAGTTACGTGTATATCTGGTTATATATAGTAAGATATTCTATATATATGTGCGAGTCTTCCCACTTACCTAACGTTGCCCATGTTCTCCCTCGTATAGATAATGCCGCCAAGGATGAGGACCCGAAGTGCTGGCCGGCCTGCTGCCGAATCACTAGGAGGGGGAACGGGTGAACGGGTTGGTAGAGGTGGAAGGGGTAGAAGACCTAGGGAAGGTAATGATGAGCGTGTTGAGGATTTGAATGGTCAAGGAAATGACCAGGGTTTGGGAGCTAATGGGGGTGTAGAGGGAGTCAATGGGAATGTAGAGGGAGCCAATGGGGGTGCACCCGACTTCTCGACGATCATTGCCCAGCAATTGCAGAACCTCTTACCCGCCATGCTAGCTCAGGTTAGTAACCGAGGAAATGTTGGAAATCAGAATGGTAATGTGGTTAATGAGAACGTTCAGGAGAACATGGGGAATGTGTTAGTAAATGGCAACCGGGTAGGTTGTTCATATAAGGAGTTCTTAGCTTGTAACCCTAAGGAATATGATGGTAAGGGAGGTGCTGTAGTTCTTACTCGTTGGATTGAGAAAATAGAGAACGTACAGGATATGAGTGGTTGTAGTAATGACCAAAAAGTGAAATACACTGCTGGTTCATTTTTGGGTAAGGGTTTAACGTGGTGGAACTCTCAAATCCGCACACTAAGCCAGGAAGTTGCTGTTAGTATGTCATGGAATAACTTTAAGTTTATGATTATACAAGAGTTTTATCATAGTCATGAGATGCAAAAGTTGGAATCTAAGTTGTGGAATCACCCCATGGTCGGGCTGGCTATGCTGCGTATACTGATAGGTTTCATGAGTTGGCGAGGTTAGTTCCTCACTTGGTAACTCCTGAGAGTAGGATGATTGAATGGTATATGTATGGCCTTGCTCCACAAATCTGTAGGATGGTGGCAGCAATGAAGCCAAAGACTATGCAGAAGGCAGTGTAGATTTCTGGTGCACTGACCGATGAGGCTGTGAGAAATGGATCAATTAAGAAAGTTAAGAAAAGAGGAAATGTGGGGGAAACTAGCAAGGATAGGAGTGGAAGGGATGATAATAAGAGGACTAGGACTGGGAATGTTTTTCCTACCATTGTAAACCCTGTAAGAAGAGAGAATACGGGTACTTGGCCCAAGTGTACCATTGTAAATCTTTAAATTCTGTAGGCTCTATGTAATGATTACTGATGAAGAAAACTAAGTATAACGGACTTGATGCTGAAGTAGAATAACCTAAACTTGTGCCTTATGTCTTGTACTATCTACGTGACTTCGAACTTATAAATAAATCTGTGAAATATAAGTAGATCACAACCTCTTGACAATTATCCTCATCTTCTATGAGACACCAGACCAAAGTGATAGCAAATGTGAGCATTGAGCACCATAAGTTAGATCACACACCTTTGCTAGATTTGTCAAGTCTTCGTCACATCGTTTCTAAGCACGAACAAGTTATCTTTAAAGTGTAACACCCACTTTAAGATATAATAAGAACACGCATCCGCAGAAACTCCACTTCAACTTCAATTGGTTATAAACAATCTTTTCGTAACTAAGTAATCCATTAAAATCGAGCCTTTAGACTTTAAGAACATGAAAATCAGAAACCTGTTAGCTTCCCCTTAAACCAAGCAGTAGTAACCAATAGTAGAAAACTTCTTCTATTGGCAGTATTAAACATATGAGCAACACAAACCTTGGTTTAAGTCCAACAGTAGTAACTGCTAAAATTTACCCTAGCAGCAGAAACTTAATACTGGCAGCATTAAAATATACTAGCAATATTAATCAAATAGCGAAGCCACTAAGTTTTAATCTGGCAGCATTAACCCTTAGTGATAGCAGCACTAACATGAACTGGCAGTATTAACGTCTCCTAGCAGCACTAACTTACATAAGCAGCACTAATAATCATAAGCAGCGGCACTAATCTTCAAAGATAAGGCTAGCAGTATTAACTCTGTGTCAAAAGCAGCATTAACGTAGACTTGGCAGGATTATCCATGAACTAGCAGTACTACTTTACCTTCGGCAGCATTAAGTTTCAACCCGAGCAGTAGAAACTTTTATTAGCAGTACTAATCTCCCTTTGGTAGTATAAAGTGCTCCTTCCTCCCATACATTTTGAGACACTTTTTAGCGTCAGTAAAGCACCAATATTTACGATCACCAGCAGTACTGTGTCTCGTGGCAGTAGTAACCACCAATGAGAAGTACAAAATATATAACCATTGTTTAAGGATACCTTTTTTTAAGTATCCAAACGACACCTTTTAAGCGACTCTGTTTCTGTCACTAAACTGTCCATAATTCATTCTTCTCACCAACACGAGCTTTATGATTCGTTTTCATAGAATAAGTTCCAAAGAATGCTTGAATTATGTAACCAATCAGCAACCATCTTGTTGTCACGAACCAATCAAAAACAATTTTAAACAAACTTCCTGTTATATCGAATTAGGGTTGCTAAAAAACCCTAATATCACCAGATTCGACATGATAACCAAGACAAAAAATTCGTACCTCTTTTCCTTGATAGATGCGACACCAAAACACCTTGTAGATCCTAGATCACGAGCCACCAGGCTCTGATACCAATTGTGGAGATCATTTAAGCCCATCTAGGATATGTTTTACAGATAATATAAATATGCAGTGGAATAATAAAGAACATTATATTATCAAACAAGGTTTTATCATTAAACGTTTCCACCAAGCCTCAATATTATTTGATCAGAATAATACAGTTACCTATCTCTAACAGTAACAGGGATCAAGGAAAACCTTGATTACCTTGAGGCTACATCACCACTATAGACGTCTACATCTCTAACTCTTGCACACACACTTTTCTGGATGCTAAAACTATGTGTCTATGATCTCTTTATATAGAGAGATCATAACTTACAAAGGAAGTTAACATAAAGATATAAACAAGTAAATCTTTTAAACATTAAGAAATATCTTCTGTTATCTTTATCTTCTTAAGGAGATCTTCATCTTTTGATATCTTTGACTAAATCTTCCATAATTCTCCACCAGCTTGTAGAATTCCAATCTGCTAGATTTAGTCCTTATGTTTTATTCTTTTATTTATTTTGTCTCATCAAATCTAGAATCCCAACAATTATTGTTGGGAATTAAAGTCTTCATACTTAATACTGCCAAGACATAGTTTGTACTGCCAAGCATAATTTAGTACTCAGTTTATAACTAACAGTATTAACTGAGTTAATATTGCCAGTACTAATCAGTTACTACTGCTAGTGTAAACTTAGTACTACTAGAGCAAAGTTGGTACTTCCAGGATACTTAATACTGCTGAAAGAATGAATGTTTGGGGGTTTTTGGGGGGGGGTTTTTCGTGCTGGGTTGTAGGTCGGGGTTGGTGTTTAAATTAACTTCAGTCTTTCAGCTAAGTATTTAACGTTAGTCTGGTAAGTACCAACTCTTGTCTAGTAGTACTAAGTTTACACTAGCAGTACTAACTGATTATATCGGCATATTACTCAGTTAATACTTGTTAGTTACTTAAAATGAGTACTAATTTATGCTTGGCAGTAAAACTATGTCTTGGCATGTATTTAAGTATGAAGACTTTAAATTCCCAACAATAATTGTTGAGATTCTAGATTTAATGAGACAAATATATAACAAAGAATAAAACATACAGGATTTAATCTAGACAGATTGGAATTCTACAAGCTGGTGGAGAATTATGGAAGATTTGGTCAAAGATATCAAAAGATGAAGATCTCCTTAAGAAGATAAAGATAACAGAAGATATTTCTTAATGTTTAAAAGATTTACTTGTTCTATATCTTTATGTTAACTTCCTTTGTAAGTTTTGATCTCTCTTATTTTAAAGAGTATCATAGGACACATAGTTTTAGCATCCAGAAAGATGTTGTGTGCAAGAGGTTAGTGATGTAGACGTCTATAGTGGTTGATGTTAAGCTCGAGGTAATCAAGGTTTTCCTTGATCCCTGTTACTGTTAGAGATAGGTAACTGTATTATTCTGATCAAATAATATTGAGGCTTGGTGGAAACGTTTAATGATAAAACCTTGTTTGATAATATAATGTTCTTTATTATTCCACTGCATATTTATATTATCTGTAAAACATATCCTAGATGGGCTTAAATGGTCTCCACAATTGGTATCAGAGCCTGGTGGCTCGTGATCTAGGATCTACAAGGTGTTTTGGTGTCGCATCTATCAAGGAAAAGAGGTACGAATTTTTTGTCTTGGTTATCATGTCAAATCTGGTGATATTAGGGTTTTTCAGCAACCCTAATTCGATATAACACGAAGTTTGTTTAAAAAATTTTTTGATTGGTTCGTGACAACAAGATGGTTGCTGATTGGTTACATAATTCAAGCGTTCTTTGGAACTTATTCTATGAAAAGAATCATTAGCAGTTGGTGAGAATGATGAATTAGTGACAGTTTAGTGACAGAAAAAGTATCGCTAAAAGGTGTCGTTTGGATACTTAAAAAAAAGGTATCCTTAAACAATGGTTATATATTTTGTACTTCTCATTGGTGGTTACTACTGCCACGAGACACAGTACTGCTGGTGATCGTAAATATTGGTGCTTTATGTCGCTAAAAAGTGTCCTCAAAATCGTATGGGAGAAGGAGCACTGTATCTACCAAAGGGAGATTAGTACTGCTAATTAAAGTTTCTACTGCTAGGGTTGAAACTTAATGCTGCCAAAGGTAAAGTAGTACTGCTAGTTCATGGATAATGCTGCCAATTCTACGTTAATGCTGCTTTTGAAACAGAGTTAATACTGCTAGCCTTATCTTTGAAGGTTAGTGCTGCTGCTTATGATTATTAGTGCTGCTTATGTAAGTTAGTGCTGATAGAGCGTTAATACTGCCTAGTAAATGTTTAGTGCTGCTATCACTAAGGGTGAATGCTGCCAGTAGTTTATACTTAGTGACTGTAGTATGATTAATACTGTTGTATATTTTTAATTGCTGCCCAGTATTAAGTTTTGCTTACTGGGTATATTTTAGCAGTTACTATGTTAGGACTTTTAAACCTAGGTTTGTGGTGCTCGTTTGTTTAATATGCCAATAGAAGAAGTTTTTTCTACTCATTGGTTACTTACTTGCTTGGTTTAAGGGGAAGCTAAACTGGTTAAGATTTTTAAATGTTCTTAAAAGTCTAAAGGCTCGTATTTATTGGATTAATTAGTTACGAAGAAGATTGTTTATAACCTATTTGAAGTTGAAGTGGAGTTTCTCGGATGCGTGTTCTTATTATATCTTAAAGTGGGTGTTACACTTTAAAGATAACTTGTTCATGCTTAGAAACGATGTGACGAAGACTTGACAAGAGATCTAGAGCAAAGGAGCGTTTTTTCTTTGTGTGATCTTACTTATGGTGCTCATATGCTCAACATTTTGCTTATACACTTTGGTCTGTTGATACTCTTAACGAATATAGGATAATTGTCTAGAGGTTGTGAATCTACTTTATATTTCACTGATTTATTATAAGTTCGAAGTCACGTAGATAGTACAAGCCATAGCACAAGTTTTAGGTTATCTACTTCAGCATCAAGTGCGTTAATACTTAGTTTGCTTCATCAGTAATCATTACATGAGCCTACAGAATTTAAAGATTTACAAGGTACACTTGGCATGTACCCGTTACTTCTCTCTTCTTACAGGGTTTTTTCAATGGTAGGAAAACATTCAGTTCCTTGTTACTCATGATTATCATCCATTCCACTCTATCCTTGATAGGGTTCTCTCCACATTTTCTCTTTTCTCAATACCTTCTTAATTGATCCATTTCTCAACAGCTCATCAGTCAGTTGCACTAGGGAAATCTCACTGCATTTTCATAGTCTTTGGCTTCGTTGCTGCCACCATCCCACGGATTTGTGGAGCAAGGCCATACACATACCTCTCAATCATCCTACTCTCAGGAGTTACCAAATGTGGAACTAACCTAGCCAACTCATGAAACCTATCAGTATACGCAGCATGGCCAGCCCCGACCATGGCGTGATTCCACAACTCAGATTCTAACTTTTGCATCTCATGACTAGGACAAAACTCTTGTATCAACATAAACTTAAAGTCATTCCATGACATACTAATAGCAACTTCCCGGCTTAGCGTGCGGATCTGAAAGTTCCACCACGTTAAAGCCTTACCCACAAATGAACCAGCGATGTATTTCACTTTTTGGTCAACACTACAACCACTCATATCATGCACAGACTCCATTTTCTCAATCCAACGAGTAAGAACTACAGCACCTCCCTTACCATCATATTCCTTAGGGTTACAAGCTAAGAACTCCTTATATGAACAACCTACCCGGTTGCCATTCACTATCACATTCCCAACGTTCTCCTGAACATTCTCATTAACCACATTACCATTCTGATTTCCAACATTTCCTCGGTTACTAACCTAAGCCAACATGGCGGGTAAGAGGTTCTGCAATTGTTGGGCAATGATCGTTGAGAAGTCGGGTGCTCCCCCATTGGCTCCCTTTACATTCCCATTGACTCCCTCTACACCCCCATTAGCTCCCATACCTTGGTCATTTCCTTGACCATTCAAATCATCAACACGCTCATCATTACCTTCCCTAGGTCTTCTACCCCTTCCACCTCTACTAACCCGTTCACCCGTTCCCCCTACTAATGATTCGGCAGCAGGCCAGCCAGCACTTCGGGTCCTCATTCTTGGTGGCATTATCTATACGAGGGAGAACATGGGCAACATTAGGTATGTGGGAAGACTAATATATATATAGAATATCTCACTATATAAAACTAGATATACACGCAACACCACCCTATGGTGTCAACGTCGATTTGTGTGAACAACAATACCAAGTATGAGTGAGTTATGATACGCTTATAATTACATTGGCCACCGTTCTTATATTCGCATCCTTTCCTATTTACATTCGATATTAGGGTAAGAGAAAGAATTAAACAGATTAGAGGTTACAGATAATATTTTTGGATTTTTATGAAAGTTAAAAATATAAAAGAAAAATATTTTTGGGACCGATAGTCAAAGGTGCGCGGTAGCTCTCTGTTGATCCCAAACCTAGATCGATTCCTTAGGTTATGTAAGGTTAAATTACCTTGGATAAAACCAAAATAACTTATTGTAGAAACTTTGTATGTATATTAAAGTGTATGCGGAATCTACACCTTAATACTCTAGAAGTAAAATCAATGAAACAGTAATCTTGAACAACAAAGATATAACCAAACACTCCAATATTATTAGATCAATAATACGAGTACTCATAACTTAGTACTTCGGTTTATAACCTTGAAGCTTTTCTTAATCAACTTTGACAACTATGAAAATTGATAATGATGTGATTATGTGTTTTTGTGATATCTCAACTAATGCCCTAGAACCTCCTTTTATAGACTAAGGAGTCCTAGTCGGCTTACAATACATTCCTAAGATATCTCAATCTTTTCTAAACACAAACGTAATCTTCGAAATAAATACTTTATGTATATCTTGTACATAAATATCTCAACACTTATCTTTACTGTTTTCTAAACAATCTTTATCTCTTTAATTCGTCTTTATCCTCTTGACAGTAGAAAGTCTTCAAACAGTTGTAATCCTTCATCAGCAGCACTAATAAATATAAGCAGTTAGATTTGATGAGACAAAATAAATAAACGAATGAAACATAATGACTAAATCTAGCAGATTGGAATTCTACAAGCCACTGAAGAATTATGGAAGATTTAGTCGAAGATATCAAAAGATAAAGATTATGAAGATCTCCTTATAAAGATGGAAGATATCAGAAGATCAAGTTTAATATTTAAATGATTTATTTGTCTTATACTTATCTTCTCATGTAAGTCATGATCTCTCCCTATATAAAGAGATCATAGACATAGGTTTTAGATATAGCAGAGTCGACTAATAAGAGTCGAATAGTAAAAGGTGTGTGTGTACACCATAGTTAGATAGTTAGTTGGTGTAGCCCCAAGATTGTGTTTGGGGAAAGAGGGAAACGTTTGAATATAAAACCTTGTTTAACAATAATAATGTTATTTTATTTAATTCTGTTGTGCATATTCTTTTCATTGTTATTGTCAATCCTAGATATAAAGATCTAACCAATCTGAGCTTAAAACGATCTTATCAGTACTAGCAGTACTAATATATACTAACAGTAGTCACTTGTACTAGCAGTCTTAACTTTTACTTCTAGCAGCATTAACTACCTATCTTATATTTTAGTCTTCAACACTTAGTAGTCTTAACTTCAACTAACAGCAGTAACTTTATGCTATCAGTACTAAATTATACTAACATTAGTAACTAGCAGTGGTAACATTATACTACCAGTACTAACCACTTAGCATAATTTCCATTATGTACCTGAGCGAGTAGTAACTTCTAGAATCATGAAGTCTTTAAGTCCTAACAATCACCCCTAAACTGATGTTCACCTGTGAATTTCATGTTTCTCTTTAAAAGTCGTATCATACTTCAGGAGATGCTTTAAACCTTTCATTTACCTTTTTGCTGCTTTTATCCATATGCTTTATTAGTTGGATAAACATCACATTTCGTGATCAGTTTGAAGTTTCTTTGTTGAGCACTATTGTGACTGGTAATTGGTGTTGACGGAGGTATCTCCTTTAACCAACATTAAAAAAGTGAGATTATTCAAACCTTACAAAGTGAACTCTTATGAATCAATCAATTTCCAAAGTCTACCTGTATCTTGCAACATTTCCATATATCACTTTATGTCTGAGTTTTAAACATAACTTTTCAAATCTCCCCACAACCTCTTTCCAATTCATTTTTATTCTCTTGTAACACCATCCTTTGCCTTGCACTACCTCCAAAGAGCTTCCAAGTCTTCTCTGTCTATTCCTTGTAGCATCCTTATCATTGAAGAGTATCTCTTGGAACTTCCATCTGCTCTTATCAACTGATAATGTACCATCATACCCTCTTTATGAAGCTTATAATCAATAATCACTGGTAATTTGGTAGCAAGTGGTATAGCATCAATTGCTATATCTTCATCCTTTTTAATCACCAAAAGCTTCTTTAGCTCAGCTTCATCAACTTTATCTGACTCTTTTTCTTTCTCTACTTTCTGTTTCTTTAAGGATTCCTGCTGTTGTTCTTTCCCTGCTCTTTTCCTTCCAAGCATCTTCTTTCTGCTGTCTTTAGCTGTTTCCTCTCTACCTTCTTCCTTCTTTTCTTTGCTTTCCTGTACCTCAGAACCCATAGCTACAAAGGTATTTACTCTCTTCATTTCCTTATCAAACAACTTTTGAATTTCATCAAAACTCTTTCCTTTTAGCTGTTTGTATGTATATCCACCCATATGCTTAAGATAAGTAGACATTTGAGTTCTCTTTTATGACTTGGTAGGAGGTTTGTTTCTCTTTTCTCGTGCTCTGAGTGCAGCAAAATGCTTTCTACTTTTCTCCATCAGTTCCATAAATAGTTTTGCTTTTTCCTCATCTATTAACTCCTCTCTTTCCTTTGATTGGAGTCTCTCAGCTAGCAATCTATTAGCCTCCATCACAGCCTGTGTATTTTTGCATGACTCAATCAATGCAATGTTGGCTTCTTCTTCTTGTTTCCTTGCTAGCTTTTGCTCTTCTAGTAATTCAGCATCCAACTTAGCTTGAATATCTCTTGCAATTTGTTCATCAAGAGCAATTTGATCTTTCCTCTTTAAAGGAACTGCAAGGTTTAATCATAATCCTTTTCGTTTATCTTTTTCTAGAACATAAGGTTGTGTCTCTTGTGAACTCTGAACTCACTTGGGCTCCTAATGCAAAATAACCCCTTAGCCTTGGGTCGTTTAGTTGTTGTTGTGGTAGCAGCAGTAGTAGTAACAACTTTAGGCTTAGCTGCTTTAATCTGTATAAGTATCTGAGCCAAAGTGATTTCCTCAATAGTTGTAAGAACAGCACTACCTTCAACATTAGCAATAGTAATTGCTTCACCAGCAGTACTATCATCAGGCTTAGTACTTTGTTCATTTTTCCCATCAACTTTAGCTTCTACAAGCTTCATTATCTCAAAACTCCAGTATCAAACATTAAGTCATCATCCTATCTCTCTTGAGTTTCATCAACTAAAGAAACATCAACATCAGCATCAATATCTTCAATACTCATCCCCTGTTTGGATGCATCTTCAGGAGCACCCAAACTCTCCTAATCTTTAGAGGACTTAACTCTCCTAGTCATACCAACCTTCTTGAGTCTCTTCAAACCTGTAGGTCTTGACATTTTCTTCCTTTCCAACCTCTGGATCCTCTTTTTCAAAGCAGCAATCTCTTGTTCTTGAGCATCCTTTACTTTTTGTAAATCAAGAACCTGCGTTTGCAATTTGGTACATAAAGCCATTAAATTAGTTAGTTTCATGCTATCCTCACCACTAGGTTGTAGATCATTGGAAGGTGTTGGTACACTTTCCTCATGCTCTGCCCGCATCTTGAGGAACCTCTGCCTCTTGTCTCTGAGCCTTCTTTGATGGTTGTTTCTTCTTGGGTTAGGAAGATGAAGATGGTTGATCAATAATGGGTCTTTGAGTGGAATCAATTTGATGATCTGAATCCTCACCTACTTCTTTGGTAGCTTGAACCATCATAGTATCAAATAAGGGTGTTATTCTCCCAGAGAAATCCTTTCCAGCTCTCTTCATATTGGCAAAAACTTTCTTTGTGTGAAAGGGATTAACAAAAATCTTCTTGTGAGTTGACATATTACCAACTTGGTGATTAATGAAAATTTGTAGAAAACGTGGATACATCAAGAATTTGACTCCTTCATCTAAGTGTTTCACCATTGCATCAAAGATGTATTTAGACAAATTAAACTTCTGATTTGTTGCCAAACATATGATCAAAGAAGCCATAGAACTACTGAACTCATTCCATGCAGTGGATTTAGCACTTAAGCATTGAGTAATAGTATGAATGAAATACTTCCACTGTGGAGAGAAAAAGGCTTTATAAAAAGTAAGCTTTTGAGAAGGCTTTTCATACCCCATACGTGCCAGTTCTTCAAAAATAGTAGCAGTTGGAAGACAATCAGTACCTTCTGCATCATCCAAGTGAAGATCTCTCCTAATGCTTGACTCCGTAACAATAACCCTCTTCTTATCAACTAGGGCTTGTAACTGTCGCACTCCATTAACCGTCTGAACCTTGGCAGTTGCCCAAAATTGTTCAATACAAGATGTGTAGATAACTGGATTGACTGTTAAAGCATAATGAACAGAACTTGCTTTCAGGAAATCAATTATCTCAGCAAACCCATTACTTTCTTTAGGTTTTTCCAAGAACGCGACCACATTGTGCGTTTCAGCAAACTTAGGGCTTGACATAATGATGATTTTGATGATCAAAGATGAAAATTGAATTAGGGTTTATGGTTAGAGAGCGTTACCACTATCCTGCTTTGCTTCTAAGCTAGAAGCAGTAGTGGCAGACCTTTCCATTC
Source organism: Tanacetum coccineum (assembly GCA_026074375.1). NCBI lineage: Eukaryota > Viridiplantae > Streptophyta > Magnoliopsida > Asterales > Asteraceae > Tanacetum > Tanacetum coccineum. The sequence goes on along the minus strand of BQNB010057598.1, from coordinate 8,722 downwards.
TATCTTCCCACTCCTTAATGATAGTCTCATCTGCTAAAATGGGAATAGATCCGCTAGACTAAGATATCTCAGTGGGCCTTTTGACTTTCCTAGGTTTTTGAGTCTTTTTTGGTTAAGATAACGATGGAACAGTGATTGGTTTAAGATTAGACAGTGAAACAATTATAGATGTGTATTGGGGATCAGTGGGATTTCCTGACCCTTCACCCACTTCTGCTTGATTGGTTCAACATTTTTAATTTTGACAACAGTATTAAATGCAACTAGCAGCATTAAGTATACTTACCAGTAGTAAGTCACTCTAACAGCACTAACTTGAATTTCATCCTTAGCTGCTGTTCCATTCCATTCCAAACATCCTTTCATTAATCAAGACTTCATAATTAACCTCCCCTCAATCAATACTTCAGAGGTTAAGCATTCCAATACTTGCAATCAGATATTGAAATCTGCTAACATCAAATGCCTTTGTGAGTAAATCAGCAACATTGTGATCAGTGTGAATCTTGATCACTTGAATTAATCTCTTCTCATATGAATCCCTGATGAAGTGATGTCTAATCTCAATGTGCTTAGTCTTTGAGTGAAACACTGGATTCTTAACAATGCAAATAGTGCTTTCATTGTCAATGAAAATCTTGGTATTCATGAAATTGTATCCATAATCCAGCATTTGATTTTGAATCCATAACACCTGTCCACAGCAACTAGATGCAGCTACATATTCTGCTTCAGTAGTAGAGTTGGCAACTATAGTTTGCTTCTTACATTGCCATGAGATCAATCTCCTCCTAAGAGAACTTAAACAACCTCATGTTATGGATTTCCTGTCTAACCTTGCACCAGTCATAGTTTACTGTCCGTTAAGCTCCACTCCCAAATGGTGAGTCCTTAGATACCAAAGGCCCATTTTAGGTTAACCTTTCAAGTATCTAAAGATTCTTTTCGCAGCATGAAGATGTGAAACTTTAGGTGTGACTTGAAATCTTGCACAAACACATACATCAAACATTATATCAGGCCTTGAAGCTATTAGGTACATCAATGATCCAATCATTGATCTATATAAGTAAACATCAACATCTTCAGCTTCTGCATCTTTGAGCAATGGCTTTGAAGTCTTCATAGGAGTAGTTGCTGTCTTCATAGTAAAAAACCAAACTTTATCAAATTTCATCCACATACTTGTCTTGACTGATGAAAATCCCATCATCTTTCTGAGTTACTTGCAGTCTTAAGAAGAAAGTAAGCTCACCCATAGAACTCATCTAAAACTTCTTGTGCGTCAATTTCTCAAACTCGGTGCATAAACCCTTCTTAGTAGATCCAAAAATGATATCATCTACATATACTTAAACTAGTAGAATATCACCTTTGACTCTTTTAATGAACAAAGTCTTATCTATCTGGCCTCTCTGAAATCCATTGTCCAATAAATAAGTAGATAGAGTCTCATACCAAGCTCTAGGAGCTTGATGTAGACCATATAATGCCTTTTCTACCTTATAAACTTTGTCAGGAAACTCTGGATCTTCAAACCCTAGAGGTTGATAGACATAAACTTCCTCTTCAATCTTGCCATATAGAAATGCACTCTTCACATCCATCTGATACACAACAAAGTCTTTGAATGAGGCATAGGCTAAGAACAGCCTAATTGCTTCAATCCTAGCAACTAGAGCAAAAACCTCATCATAATCAATTCCCTCTTCTTGAGTGTATCCCTGAGCAACCAACCTAGCCTTGTTCCTGATTACAATGCCTCTTTCATCTTTCTTGTTCCTGTACACCCATTTAGTACCAATAGCTCTTTTGCCATATGGTAAATCCATCAAAGTCCAAACCTGTTGTAATTTGAACTGCAGAAGCTCTTCTTGCATAGCTTCTATCCAACTTGGATCTTGTAATGCTTGGATTACCTTTTTGGGCTCTACTTGTGATAAGAAACATGCAAACAGACAATTCTAAAAGTCTTTATGGTTGATTCTCTGTTGCACTGAACTAAACATACCATGTTCAGTCACATTCTTTGTCATTCTTCTGGTTTGAGGTGCTGAATGTATATCTCTAATGATTTGTTTAAGTGGATGATCCTTGTGAACTCTTGTAGTTGGAATAGGACTGACAGGCACAGTTATAGCCAAATTATTCATGTCAGCCTCTGCACCAACTTCTTCATCATCATCAGAATAGACAATCTCTTCCAAATTAGGTATATTTGGATCATCAATACATCCATAGACTATATTCTCATCAACAACATTATCTTCTATGCTAGCAGTACTAATAGTTAAGCTAACAATATCATTCTCTGGATGTTCAACATCTATCTTTTCCTCCTCCCTTGATGGTTTGAATCTAGCATTAGGAGAATCCTTTAAACTATAAGAAAATGATGGATCTTGAGTCAAAAATGGTAGCAGTATGTAATCTTTGTCAGGTATTGTCTCCATTCTAGATTTTCCTGCATCATCACATGCTTTTGTACCTACACTACCATTAGATTGATTCCCTGCAACAACTGGCCCATAATTCATAGATTTTGTTAGAGTATCTATATCAAAAAGCCAATTAGGTCCATTTCCTGCAATATTAGGTGTTTCTTCACTAAACTTGACATGAAGGTTCTCTTCTAATATCCTAGTTCTACTATTGAATACCTTGAATGATTTGCTATTGGTAGAGTATCCTATAAAGAACCCTTCATTAGCCTTTCCATCAAACTTACCTAGGTGATCTATGGTATTAAGGATTGTAACAGGACACCCAAATGGTCTCATGAAGCTTAAGGCAGGTTTTCTACCTAGAAAAAGTTCATAAGGGGTCTTGTTGTGAGGCTTGATAACTAACACCCTATTTTGAACATAACAAGCAGTATTAACTGCTTCAGCCCAGAAAGTTGTTAGCAATTTTGAATCAGCTAGTATAGTCCTAGCAGCCTCTATTAGTGTCCTATTTTTTTTGCTACTCCATTTTGTTGTGGAGTCCTAGCAACACTAAATTCCCTCTTAATACCCTTTATTTCACAAAACTAATTCATGACCTTATTCTTGAATTCAGTCCCATTGTCACACAAGTTCTATTAGATTTTCTATGCCAGTTATGAATGTTTTAAAGATTTCACTAGTTTCATCCTTAGTGGCTAAAAAGAAAACCCAACTAAACCTACTATATCTCTGTGGACAACTAATGCAGTACTAGCCAGTACGATCCATTCATTAGACTCTTTACAAATGTTGGCCCAAACAAATCCATATGCAACATTTGTAAAGGTGGTTGATTGACTTACAGTAATGGCCTTACAAAGGTTTTTAAGGTTGCTTGCCTTCTGACAAGCAACACATGTATGATTATTTTCAAAAAATTTGAAGGTAAACCTCTTACAAGGTTTCCCCTCACTATTGTTTCATCAGTTTTGAAATTTATATGACCAAGCTCCTATGCCCAAAGATAGATTTCATTCTAATGTGCCTTTGCAAAGAGACAGGTTAGACCTCCTGAAGGGACAATATTCTTTAAATCAACACTGTACATGTTATCTCTCTAGGAACTTCTACAACATGAATTTCTTATCCAGTAGCTTAAAGTCAGGAGACAAAACAACACTCAGTTATTTAGTAAAAAGAACACTGTTATTCATGTCACACATTTGTGAGACACTAAAAAGGTTAAACTTAACCTCCTTAACAAAGTATCACATCTTCAAAATCCAATATAACATGTACTAAATTTACCTTTACCATGATTTTACCTTCCTTTGGGATCCTCCTCCAAAGCAACAAATCCCCATCAATGTCTTCATATTACTGAGAGTTATGACTTGTTCCTCCTTAGTGTCTAGAGCATCTATTTCAATGACTCCTTTTTACTGCAATTCCTAGTTTGTGGATTTCCCCTGCATAAAAAGTAAGAGAATCAGGCTCTCTTGGGGACCCAAGCCATCACAGACTTGGATCTGCCTTGTGCAGCAACATAGTCAAATCTTTTAAAGTTCATTGATGCACCATTGTGTCTAAGACATGGTTCTAAAACCTTTTGCTTTGGTCCTCCAACCAACATGCTGAGGCCATTAAACAACATTAGCCTCATTTCCCTTTTATACACTACTACTGCCTTTGGCCAGCCATAGTCACATTTCCTTCACAGTATTAACTTTTTCATTTAAATAACAATTCATATTTGTTGAGACATGTTAAATGGCCTTCTAACCTGTGAATGTAACTCTAAAAAACACAATTGATGCTAGGCCTCTATGCATAGATATTTATTGATGGTTAGGTAACAGTTATTATAATTGGTCCTAGCAGTATTAACCACCATACTGCAGCTCCATTGAAGAGTTTTGCCTGGCATTATTAAAGTTGTTTTTAAGGCCAGATTTCATTAAGACTGATCTTGGAACAAAAATTTCTTTTTGGGTTAGGTGAGTCAAATCTTTGAGAATTTTTGGTTGATTTCACCTTCTAAGCATTGTTTCCATACATCAATTTCACCATTTTTTTTCATAGAAATCACAATCTTTGATCAAATGATTAAAACTACCACATTCATAACAAGCTTTATTTTTAAACTCAAAATTACTTCCTAACTTCTGAGTCATCAAATTATTCTAGTTTCTCTGGTTACCTCTAGGACTTTGACTTATTTTTTCCCAGGGTATTTAGTCTTTTCTTATGATTCAACTACCTTCTTAACAACTCCTTAGGTGTTTCACATGCTCCACTATTTTAACAAATTTTTACTTTAGCAAAACTAGATTTTCTCTGTTTAGATTTAGACTCGGTCTCATTCTCATCCTCGCTGTCAGATATCCAGTCTTCAATAAGTGGTTCACCAACAGACTTAGGTTTTGACTTACTTGTCTTATCTTTACTTGTTGCAACATCAGGTATACTAGTTATTGACTCACTAAACACATATTCATCCTCATTAGCAAGTACCAAATCAGATTTAGGGGGAATTGAAGTTCCAATATAGGGAGAGAACAATCATGATACCCTTCACTTGTTTTGTACCTATCATTCTCCTGACTATCAAAAACTTGACTATCAACCACTTGACTATCATACCCCACACCAATCTTGAACTTGTCACTTGCTTAAATCTCTAACAGTTTGCTTAGATTTTTAGATAAATTTCCAAACTTTTCTAAGGTAAGTTTTAAATCATCTCTTTCCTTTTCAGCTTTTTCAAATTTCTTTCTAAGCTCTGTTAGTGGCATTATCTCTCAACTTAATATCATTTTAAAATCTTTATGCCCTCATCAAAAACGACCTCATTCTTTTTAACACAACTAGTCTAGCTCTACAGATTTCTAGACCTGCTTTTAATAAGCACTACATTTAATTAGACATATTAAAATCTTTTGTCAGATTATCATAATGTTCTTTGAGAGTTTCATAAGATTTTAAACATGCTTTAGAACAAGTAGATACCTCAGAATCTGAGCTTGAAGAACTTGAAGAACCTGAAGATGTATATGCCATAAGTGCAAATCTGTAGGTCCTTCTTTAGCCTGATCACTCCAGTCATACCCAAGTCCATCTTAAGCCACCAAAGCTTTTGTCTATGTTGTTTCCACTGTCATATTCCTCCTTATAGGTTCTATGTTCTTGTTCTCCCTTGGAGCCCTACACTCCCTTGTAAAATGACCCTTTTTATGACAGTTATAGCATTCCACCTTTGATTTGTTAAACCCTATAGTCTCAGGACCATTGGCATTAATCTTCCTTCCAGTCTTATTTAGGAATCTTATGGCTCTCATGGTCAACATAGCCATCAGCTACTTTAAGATCCATCTCTTCCAAGTCATCAGCATCAATTTGTATGTAAGTCCTCATCATTATTATGGACTGTTAGATTGGTTTGCAAAGAAAGAATAGATCACAACATCACTTATACTATCAGTATTGGCAGAGTTAGAACCATAAGCTTGATTGGAACTGCCAGAGTTACTGAACGACACAAAAGCCACATTTTGTGAATTTTGGTTTGAGATTGATGACCCTTTAACTTCAGTTTCATACTTTCAAATTGTTGTATAGGTCATACCATGCTCAAGGCGTCTATTTAGGTTTTGTTCCTCCAGATCAAGGTATGAGTCCTTCCAATAAATGGGAGACTTTCTTAAAAACTTCAGATTGATATCTTCTTATGAATATTTCACCCATAATACTAACTGACTGATAAGCTTTTTAAGCCTATCATAGGTTTGATCAAGTCCTTTTGAGTTTGATCTATTGAAATTCTCATACTGTTGCTTTAGAAGTATCTTCTGAGTTTTCTTTGACTTCTTATTACCTCCAAACCTTTTCTATTTTTTGGCTTCCATCAGAGTCTTGGCACATTTGTAAGTATTAAACTTTAGTTGATGTTCATTTGGAAGAGTCATCAATAATGTACATCTTGCCTTTAACTCATTCTTCCTTGCTAATTTATCCTCTGCAGTTGTAGGAGGATATGTTAGTCAACACCTCAACGGTCCTTCTTGGTGTAAGGGTGAGTCTCCATTTACTATTACTTCCCAAAGAGCATAATTTGTCATTAGGAAGTACTGTTCTATCCTCATTTTCCAAAGCTTAAATTCACCTGGATTGAGCACTGGAAGTTTTACAGCAGAAACCATTGGTGAAGATACTGCCTCTATGTTTTCACAAATAAATAGATTTGGTATGTGTAGTTGTTTTTTCTTATTTAAAGTTTCTCAACAAGCTCTAATACCACTTGTTGATCCCACTTGAATAGATCTTGCTTAGCTTGTAAAAGGCTTAGTTGTATTGAATAAATCCAAGACAACTATGGTAGAAACTTTGATTGAATATATCAAAGACTATGTGGAATCTAGTCTTTGATACTATAAAGAATTCTAATAAAATAGTAACACAAAATCAATAACAAAACAGATTATCAAACTTCCAGCCTCAATATAAAACGAACACTCTTAATAGTGTTAGGGTTTACAAAACCTTGAAGCTATGAATATGAAAGATGTGTCTCTAACATTATGCCCTAGGACCTCCTTTTATACACTAAAGAGTCCTACAAGGCTTACAATACTTTCCTAAGTTATCATGATCTTTTCTATAAACAAGCGTAATCTCTTAAAATTTAATGGTTGTTAAGAAAAACACAAAACAAATAGTCTAAAATAATCTAAGGTTGTCATAACTAGCCATTGTCCATCCATGGGTCCAAGAGTTTAAGTCTGAAAATCTGATCTTCAATGATAGGCTACCAGCTCCATTCTTCATGAGTATTGAGATAACTTAGTGTAACAATAGGCTACTAGCTCCATTTTTCATAGTCACTGAGATGTCTTGGTGCAATAATGGGCTACTAGCTTCATTTTTTTATATTTTTTTTTATTTTGCACCATCTTTACATTTTTTTAGCACATGGGTGGCTTTTTGTTGCACCCTCTTTTCTTTATGATAAATATGCAAATGTTATAGGAGTTTATATATTTATTTATTGCCCCTGCAACATCCGATATTATACGCACATCCCCCACTTGAGATAAACAATGTCGAAAGTGGTGATACAAGGGGTCTTTATAGATCATAACTGATTGGTCTTCTACGAAAGCATATAATTTTCGTTCCCATTCCCCCGAACCATAGACTTAAGTAGCCAAAAATTTCAACATAAAGAAAATTAAGACTACAGGGTAGGCTAAGGTGAAATGGTGTAACGAAACATATAGAGTAGGGTGAAAACATAGATTGGTTTAACAAGGGTGATCTAGAGGTATTTTGCACTAATAATGAGTGCAACAAAAGGGTTTATCACGGGAGGTCGACAAGTCAGTGTAACAAGTCGATAAACACACTCATATAGGCTATTTGGGTGATTTCCTAAGTGTTGCCTTCTTGAACTATCTGTTCCTGCTAATCAATTAGGTTTCGAAATGATGTACATGCCAAGTTCTAAAGTCTACAATACTACTGGCACACTCAATATTTTGGTGGATTTTTGAGTAATATGATGGAAACAGAATATTAGGCATAAATCTCACCAAGTATAATAAAGGGTAATGTGCATTCGGCAAAGATTAATTCTAGTTATTTAAGAAAAATTTGTCAAAAAATTTAAAATTGGCAAAATTTTCAAAGAAAACTAGAAAATCGAAGGCAAAACATACGTCAAGTATTAATTCTACTCCCATCCCCCCACTTGATTTGTACAATGTCCCTATTGTACATTAAGGAAATGAAATAATAAGAAAAGAGTAGAATTAAGACAAGAAACTCCCTGAGCATTGCTTTGAAATTTGAAATTGGGCGGAAATCTTTATTTCCGTCATCCACCAAGCTCTTCATCCCCTGTGATCACAGAAACAAACCAAACCATAAAACCATTCTACAAGAATTATGAAGTGTACAGGAAATACAAACCTAACTCACTTTTGTAGGAATTACAGTTGCATTTAGCATATGCAACAAGCCTTTTAAACCACTTGGTGGCCCAAGTAGACGAGTTTAGTCTTGTGAGGGTTTCTAGAGTTTACGTATACAAGGTTTAGACATGTTTAAAACTTAAATTTTTAAGATTTAGAAGGAGGTTACGGCGTAACCATAGTGGTTACGTCGTAATCAAATGGTAAATTTTTTAATTTTTTAAGATGTTACGGCATAACCGTAGTGGTTATGGTGTAACTGCTGCAAATTCAGCAAGGTTACCAAATGAATATGAGTCGAGCCAGTCTCGAGAATTGCCTCTTAGC
>BQNB010057597.1:12352-38147 GCA_026074375.1 Tanacetum coccineum | reverse complement strand
AACTACATACCTACCAGCAGGAACTTTTACTCTACCAGTAGGAACTACATACCTACTAGCAGTAACTATCTATTACAATATTCCTAACAGAATACGTTTCCTTTAAGAAATTTAAGATCAAATATAATATCACTCTCTGCCGGCGGTCCCATAAATATATGGGGGCCGCCCTATTTAAAGGGACCGCCTCCAGAAGAGGTTTTCAGACTCGATTATTTGTATCAAATTACCAATCAAGTTTGACGCAATATGAGAAGTGTCGATAATGGATTTACGATTACTAGCGCATATTCTACCAATATATCCATACTCACAATGTTTACTGCAAAGAGCTACACAACCATGAATAACACAACATACACAACAATTCACACAATCATAAGCACAATGCAAGTGTAAAAGTAAAGCGATAAATATAAAGACATAAGTAAAGAGAAAGGTAAAAGAAAATGCAAACCGATACGATAATTTATAGTGGTTCAGTCATGAAGCTCCTCTTCGCCCTACTCTACTCCTCGAGTATCCAACTTGAGAGTTACTTCACTAATCAACAAGCTCCCTTTGGCGGAGAGAACCCTATACCAATGCTTACATTATTTTTTGACACTAAGCTAGATGTCGAGTCCTTCTTCGGGTACAACCAAACCCGTTATGTTTTATGGCCCAACATAACAAACCTTGTATTTTATGGCCTAAACACATAAACTGCGTCGCTTACATTATTTTCCGACTCTAAGCTAGATGTCGAGTCCTAATATTAGCTAGAACCAATCTACCACTTCACAAATATATTTTGTGGCCTAAAATACTAACCGACCCACAATCAACCCATCCAAATATATACATCATTTGGATCTACACACTATTAAAGATTGGAAGACATGGACTCGATCTATATGTAACAAATGTTACAAATTGACTAACTATACTACATAACTTTAGATATTGAAGATAACCAAAGTTCTTCTCTTGCACTTGAGGAAAGGAGGAAAGGATAGAAGATTTGATCACATTTAAACAAGATTAACCAAGTTGAATGATCAAAGATTTAGAGAGATTTAGTAAGATCTAGAGAGAGAAAGAAATGAAAGAAAATCGTGCAAAAGGGTTGTGAAAATAGTTGGAGGTGACCCACTATTTATAAAAGCTGAAAAACAGCCTGTCAGGAAACGGCGGTCCCAGATATATAAGGGGGCCGCCAAATAATTAAGGGGTTATGTGATTTACGTCGGGTATAAATCAATGTCTGTCTTGATTCATACTTGAGACGTCAAAAGATGTTGATACGTGAACGCATTGATGATTTGTGATTACGAGTAACTTGCACACTTTATGTTACGTATTACAAGTTACATGTTTGTCATCATCAAAACATAAAGAGATCGTATAGATTAAATATCGTAGTATTTGCACTAACAATCTCCCCCTTTTTGACGATGACAAAATATGTAAACTATAGCACATAGTAAAGTTTAAAAGTTACTAGTTTACACTCCCTTCTCCCCCTTTTGTCGAAGCAAAAATGTATAATGTGGATTATGGTTGGAGCATATATGTAGGATATTTGAGAAGAAGACATGAGAAGAGGGTACGTGCTCCGAGTGTATAGGTTTGAATTATGAGAAGATATGAGAAATAAAGGTGAAGGTGATTGTATGTTCCTTGGATAGTTTAGAAAAGGTCATGAGAGATAAGAAGTAGGCAAGAGAAGCAGGTAGGTACTTTGAGTGTATAGGATAAAGTAATGAGGAAAATGTAGATGTTCCAAGTATATTGGTTGGCGGAATAAGAAGACAACATGAGAAATAAGGTTGAGGTGGTTTTGTGTTTCTTGGATAATTTAGATGAGGTTATGAGAAATGAGAAGAAGGCTTAAAAAGAAGGTAGGTACTTCAAGTATATAAGTTGAAGGTATGAGAAGAGGACCTTAAGGTTGAGGGTGAATTTGAAGTGGAGGAGGTAAAGTATTTGGAGTACGAATGAACCCATCATCATATTTGAAAATCCCCAATCCTATCTTCCTATAAAGGTGAGCTTGCATCATCCTAGTGAAGTCTTCTATCATCATGGTTAAACTAAATCAATGCTATTAAACCACATAGCTCCTAGCTCCCCCTTGCTTATTGAATCCCCATGATAATTACATTCCTTGTATATTAACTCTAACGGATCCATGGATCAAATAAATTACCATCGATGCTTAGGAAGTTTGATGCAATTTAAATGAGCAAAACGCTTGTAAGTGTTCCCCCTCGGTGTATGCTCCCCTTTGTTTGGGGCACCAAGGAATCAAGATATTGTTGTGCTACAAAATAAAGTTAGTAGACAAGTGAACATATACATATAGCAAAAAATTAGCGGGGAACTAGACATGCACTTCTAGGTTTTATTATTCTAAAGTATGTCACTTTTGAAAGAAAGTTAGAAGCTAGACACATGCAATCATTATTTAAAAAAAACAACCTAAATGATATAATTAAAAGACTCAAGACGTATGTTTACGAAGAAAGATTAGACCGACTTTTAATAAACAAGAATGGAATTCGTTTATTGATTGACACAAAAATATTATTAGAATGACCTTTTACAAGTAGACGAATGACACTTAATATCTTGGCAAAATATATCAATATATATATCTATATATATATATATATACTAAAAAAAATAAAAAAAAATAAGACGAAGATGGAGACGATGTGCTCTTGGATGTGAATGAAAATGATTCCATAGAGCCGAAAAGTAGGAAAGGATGAGCGATACTAAAGAAGGAATGTGTTGACGAGAGGTTGATAGAAAAGATTGATATATCATTTGCACTAACAATTGGTGTGCATATGATCCTATCGAGACATAGGTGGATGATTAGAAATTTAAAGGTTTGTTTGGTGTTTTGTTGGTTGACAATGTTTAGGAGCAAAGTGGGATGTGAGATGAGGTGGTAGTTCTTTAATGGTGAAATAATAATGAGAGACTCAACAATGTGGTGACTCAATAACACTTGAAGATTTAATATCTTTTTTATGTTCTTTACTTTCTAGAAAGTGGAAAGTTTTACGAAGGAGTGACATTTGCATTTCGCAAATTACTTAAATATTTCGGATGAAACAACACACTCATTTTCCTTTTCCGCTAGCTTTAACCATAAGTTCAGCAATTGACAACAACACATCTCATAATGAATGATCCAGTTTGAATTTTCATGTTGAGCATATTTGCAGTGATGGTAATAATGGTGTAAGGGGGATATCATTCTTCACCAACATAAAAATGTGAAGATTAACAAATCTTACAAAGTGAAACTCCATATGAAATCAATCAACTTCCAAGTATTCACCATGTATCCCTTGCAACATTCACTCCATACATCAACTTTTTTATCATCGGTCTCAAACCATAACTTATCAAATATTTTTCTCCATACAATAGCCTTTCAAATTCATCTTCAGGCCTTGTATCACCATACTTGGCTTCACTATTCCTCCAAAGAGGCTTCCACAGTTCATCTTTATATTTATTTTTTGTAGTATCCTTAACATTGAAGATTATCTTCTTAAAACTTCTCATCTATAGACTTAATCAAACTCAATATGTAACAAAACATCCCCTATATAATGAAGCTTATAAAATCAATAATCACCTGCACAATTAGTACAAGTGGTATAGCACAATTGCTATACCATTCATCTCCTTTTTTAATTAACCAAAACTTCTTTACTCAACTTCATCATCCTTCTACAACCCTTTATCCCCCCCTCCCTGAAAAAACCCCCCCCTCTTTTGTCACATCTTCTTCTACTTTTGTTTCTTTAAGGATTCTTTCAGCTTGTTCTTGTTTCCCTTACTTTTTTCTTCCAAACATCTTCTTTCTGCTACCCTTTGAGCTGTTCCTCTCTACTTTCTTCCTTCTTTCTTTGTTTATCTTGTACAATCCTACAGAACCCATTACTACAAAGGTATTACTCTCGTTCATTTCCTTACACGAAACAACGTTTGAGAATTCATCAAAACTCTTTTTCTTTTAGTTGATTTATATGTATATTCCCCCATTGCTTAAAGATAAGTAAACACAATTGAGTTCTCTTTTGGTGCCTTTGTTAGGACAGAGTCTGTTTTCTCTTTCCTTGTGCTCTAATTGCAACAAAATGCTGTACCTTCTTTTCCTCCATTGTTCTATACAACACAAACAAGGTTTGCTTTTTCCTCATCTTCAATTCTTCTCTTCCATTGATTGGTGTCTCTCAGCTAATAGCAATTATATCCAGAACCCTACTATCATAGCTTGTATTATTTTCCCATGACTCAATCATGCTATGTTAATTCTTCTTCTTGTTTTCTTGCTATCTTGCTCTTCTAATAATATAGACATCCAACTAACTTGAATACTCTTGCAATTTTGGTTCATCAAGAGTATTTTGATCTTTTCACTCTCTTCAAAGGAAGTCATGCTCAATCATAATACCTTTACCTTTATCTTTAGAACTTAAAAGGTTTTATCTCTTGTGTAACTCTGAACTTCTTACTGGCTCCTGAACAACACCCACTCTATACCCTTTAAGGGTCTTGTGATTTATTGGCGCTATTACGTAGCAGCAGTAGTAACACCTATACAAAACTTAGCTGCTATAATCTGTATAAAGTGTCTGAGCCACAAAGTAATTCAATCCTCATTTGTTGTAAGGAATAACACATATCATCACCAGGCAGTGGTAAACTGCGCTATCAACCAACAGCTACTATCAACAGTCTTTAGTAACTTCTGTTCATATCTTTCCCAATCAACCTTAGCTTTCCACAAACGCAATACAATCAAACCTCCATACAAACTCCAGAATCAAAACATTAATTCATCATTTTGTCTCTCTTGAGCTTCATCAACCAAAGAAAACATCAATATCAAATCAATATCTTCAATACTCTCACCCCTGGTTTGGATGTATCCTTTCAAGAATACCCAAACTCAACTACTGATCCTTACAGAGGACTCAACTCTTTGGACAACCAACTATTCTCTTAGTCCTTTTCAAACATGTAGGTCTTAAACATTTCCTCCTTTACTAACCTCTAGATAACCTCTTCTTCAAAGAAAAACAAATCTCCTTTAGCTTTGAGCATAACCTTTGCTTTTGTTAAATCAAGAACCTGTTGTTTGTCAATTTGGTATCACATAAAACCATCACAACCTCTCATACTTGCATGCTATCTCCTCACACACTAACGTTGTGGATCATTGGAAGGAACTTTGGTACACTCTCCTCAGCTCTGCCTCATCTTGAGGAACCTCTACCCTCACTACTCGAGCCTTCTTAGATGATTTATCTTTTGTGGTTAGGAGATGAAGAAGAGTATGATCAACTAATGGATAATGCGTGTAATCAGTTGGATGACCTAAATCTCACCACATTTTCTATAACAGTAGAACCACCATGTATCAATTAAAGGTGTTATTCTCCCAGAGAAATCCTTTCCAGCTCTCTTCATATTGGCAAAAACTTTCTTTGTGTGAAAGGGATTTACAAAAATCTTCTTGTGTGTTGACATATTACCCAATTGTGGATTAATGAAACCTGGAGAAAACATGGATACAGCAAGAATTTGACTCCTCCATCATAGTGTTTCACCATTGCATCAAAGATAAACTATAGACAGATTGAACTTCTGATAGTTTGCCAAACATATACTTCAATGAGAAGCCATAGAACTACTGAACTCATTCCATGCAGGTGGATTTAACCACTTAAGCATTAGAGTAATAGTATGAATGAAATACTTCCTACCTGTGAGAGAAAAAGGCTTTATAATAATGAAAGCTTTTAAGAAGTCCTTTTCATTAACCATTACTCGCCATCTGTCAAAGATGTAGCAGTTGAGATAAGACCCCAATCAGTATACCTTATGCTTGCATCCAAAGTAAAGATCTCTCCTTATGCTTGACTCCATAAACAATAACCTCTTCTTATATCTAACTAGGGATTGTATCTGATCGCACTCCACTAACTGTTCTCGTACTCTTTGTCAATTATGCCCAAAATTATTCAATGTAGGATGTGTAGATCATCGAATTGACTGTTAAAGCATATGAAACAGAACTTGCTTTCAAGAAGTCAATTATCTCTGCAAACCCATCACTTTCTTCGGGTTTTTCTAAGAATGCGACCTAACATATGTGTTTCGTGCAAACTTAGATGACTTGACACATAATATGGATTATGATGATCAACCAGATGAAAATTGAATTAGGGTTTATGGTGAAAGTGTTTGAATAAGTGAAATCGAATAAAAGAACATGTAAATGAATTCCCTTAATCAAAGTATTTATAGAATCACTCAACAGCAGAAACTCTGAACACACTGGCAGCATTATAACATACGCCTTTTTTTTAAAGTTGAAACCAAAACGACAATACATAATTTAAGCCTGAAACAGCATTAACTTAGCTTAGCAGCATTAAGATCAAGAAAACTGAGCAGCATAAAAGAAATACACTAGCAATCATACCAATATCATTCACAAATAGCAATTCATCATTAAATTTGATTCACGACACCCTCTCTTTCTATTTTTATGCTCACAAACATCTCCAATTCTTATTTTGCTCACACATAATCAATCATTTCTGTTTCTTTATGCACGCACACACTCTTTCATATTTTTAACTCATCAAAATCTCTCATTTATTTTTGGCTTACAAGCCACTCTTACTGTTTTCATATGACAGTTATGTACCTAATTTCGTTAATTCTAATGATTTCATACTTGTCATCCCCCTTCCAGTATGTAACCTCTGTAAGAGAGGTGGATCAATGGATGTAAATATGTAATCTAAACATAGTTTTGACATTCCAATCCCCAATATGGTATCTTGGCACCACTGCGGTACCACTACCTACAAATCAATATCCGCTACAGAAGTTGATTACGTTAAGTGTTGCTATTGAGAGGGATCTTATTTGATGTTACCACTATCCTGTTCGTTTCTAAGCTAGAAGAAGTAGTGTAATCCCATTCCATTCTGTCCACCCATACTCTTTATAGACATCCTCATCACCCACCTTTGTCAGGGGACTCACAGACTGAGGTCTCTTCTTGTGTCCCAACCTCTTTTGATACGCATTATATGTGTTTAATCCTTATTAGAACATTTCCCCCCACTACTTATGATATAACACATCACTTACCAGCCATCGAGCTTTTGGTTGTCGAAATAAGGAACCTCCCCTCCACACAAAATTGCCCTCACGCGATAAGAATTGGAAACATTTGCAAACTTTTGGTCGCCATGTCATCTTAACAGCATTATACATATTGCCTAGGCAGTAGTAATTTTTCTTGCCTAGCATTATTAACTTCAGTGAATAGTATTACTCATCTTTACAATAATTAAGCAACTAACATGACCTCTATTCATCACAATCACACTACTGAAAAGACAAGATAGAACAGTGGGAATTCATGATGATTGCACATATTTATGGCATAACCCAAGAATCAAAAGTTAAACTCTTCATTAACCAAGATACATATATCTTTCGTCAAAAAGGTAAAGCATTCTACATCTTGTATTCCAACATGCTATACCTGCAAATGTTAGTTCACCAGCCAAAATATACAAACCTCCAAACATTTTCATCTTAGCACATTAACAAATAAACCAAAACTGATTTAACAAAATAGTCTTAGTATAACTAACAGTATTTAATTATACTTAGCAGTACACTAATTTGAGAACAAACTAATAGTATTAAACCTTTACACAACTTTTACATAAACATAAAAGATATAGATGTTACAAGGATTCAACTTCCAATTCTTGACAGACACTAGATTCGTATTGAAATCTGCCTTCATCAAAACCTTCCCTGTAGAAGATCCTTGCAACATTAACAACTGTACTGAATTTTTAACCACTTCAGTTTTAACTTTTTAGTGGTTTCAATCTCACTAAAAAAATGATGTCTAATCTCGTATATGTTTTGTTCAAAGAAACGTGAACAGGATTTTCAAATAATACAAGATAGTACAGTTATTGTGCAATATAATGACAGTAGTTATCATGAAACAATGTACCCATAATCAGCAATTTGGTTTGAATCCAGAGTACTGTCCAAACAACTATCAGAATCCAACATATGTCTCCAGCTACCAGTCCTGTAGAAATGGCCACCACAGTTTGCCTTTTACACTGCTAAGGTATCAACTTGTTTCCCAAAAAACTGACAACCTTCAGTTGCGTAGTACTTCATATCAAGAGTTGCTCCAGCCATATTCCACTATTAAGACACATAAACAGCAACAGTTCAAATGGAGAATCCCTAGAAAACCAAATTCCAAAAGTTAGTTGCCTTTCAAATATCTAAAAACCCTCTTGACTGCTAGAGATGATGATGTCATATGAGTAACTTAAAAATCTAGCACATGCACCATGACTACAAACATGAATCTGGTCCTAGATGCAGGGAGATACATCAAAGACCCAACCATAGATCTATAGAGGTGACAACACATCACACACATCACATCCAGCATCTCCCATCCGTAATCAAAGGTTTTTTCTAAAATCGACAGGGAGTTTGAAGCAGACACACACAACACACACAACACACACACACAGGGGGGAATTTCTTCAAAAATTCAGCAACAAATTTGTCCTGACCTTATGAATATTCCCATCTTCCCTCTGTGTACTTGTAAACTTAGAAAAGGAAAGTTAGTTCTCTCCATAGACAATTCATCTAAAACTTATCTTACCATTAGCTCTCAAAACCAGTACATAACTCGTATGTTTTGTTGCGCCAACAGATAATATCATACACACAGTATGACCTGTACAAGCAAAATATCTCCTTTTGCGCTTCTTGATAGATAATTTCTAATCTATCTTGCCCCTTATTATAAACCCATTGCTTGACAAATCTAGTTTAGCCAAAGTTTCATAACATGCTCTTGTCAGTGCTTGATGCAACCCATAAAGTGCCTTTGACCACCTTGACTCAAACTTTGTCTGGAAGGTCCAAGCGATCTTAAATCACCTAGGGTTGAGTCACATGAGACGTTCTTCCTCAATAGTTTCATATTAAACTAAAGGCCTCTTAATCCAATTTGATATACACAAGAAAACCCATAAAAATCATAGGCCAAAAACAACTTATTCGCCTCAAATCTTGCCCACATGTGCAAACCACATTCACTTCATAATCAAATACCTTCTCTTGCTATACCCTGACTGCAACTAACACTTGCTTTATTCCTTATCGTAATTCCCTTTCATCTTTCTTGACTTCTAGAAGACCAATTTTTGTTCTAATGGGCCTTCTTTCTATTAGAGAGAATGGGACTAGTATACCAAAACACTTGTTGAAGTTTGAATTGCAGAAGTTCTTCCTACATTGGTCTTCCACCCAGATGACTCAGATTGAGCTTTAGCAACAAGTCTTGTTGGTTTCAATCTGTATAGGAAAACAGATATAAACAAGTATTAAGGGTATCATGTGTTTTTTTTGCTCAAAACACATCACTGAGGCAAACCCCTATAACTTCCCAGAAAAGTAGGATTTTACAATTCTTCCTTGTCCTGAACAATTGACTGCACTTCAACCAATCAACATTGTTAATTGGATGATACACTTTAGAATCTTGTAATAAGGAAGTTGTTTAGACAACAATATAGGAATTTGTAATGTTCCCTAAATCAACTTCTGGTTCTTCTTCAGTGATGTCTTCTTTATTTGGACTAGAAGTACTAACTAATGGACCAACAACATTAAGTTCAGGACTACCAGTATTAACATCAGGAGTGGCAGTATTAACTTGTTGCCCAACAACATTAACATCTTTAGAACTGCTATCAACTGAAAACCTTTCTTGTTCAGCATTCTCATTATTTAGACCATCTTCATCCTGCTTATGACATACATCAGCAGTTTTTTGACTTCACCATTATCAACATTCAATGTAGGTTAATTAAAGTATTAAAAAAATCTTTCCAAATTGGCATCACTAATGCACTCTTAACTGTTTACTTCTGATGTACCTACAGAATTTATTAGAAACTATACCACAGTTAACTGTAACCATAGTTCATAGATTGGTTAGAGAATCAATATCAACAGCCATTTGACTAGTACCCTTCTACATAGGCTTTAATTCACTAAAAAAAACCCAATATGCAAAGTTTCTCTACCCATTTGGTTCTTGAACATTAATATAACACACTAAAAGCTTACTACTCAAAGAGTATCTAACAAAGGAAAACATAACCAACCAACAATATAAACTCTACCCACAATACCCACAAACTTAGCGACTAAAAAACAATAGTCCACAAAAAATAAAGAATAAAGTCTAAAAACACAACAAACCATACAATGCGAGCAACTCAATAAAAACACAGTAACAGAACTGCGGATTTTTTAAAACACCTACTAACAAAACGATCTCTTACACAAAATGTCTTGTACAAAAGAAACAGGCTAATCTCAACAACACTACAAAAACACCTACTCAATTTGAGATAAACAATCAAACAACAAACTCGTAAACAACACTCTGCTATCTGACAGGAGAAGGTATATAAAAGAATAATAAAAAAAAAAAATAATAAAAAGAAAAAAAGGAAATAAAAAAAAAAAATAATTGTTCTTCCAAAATGTGGTAGGTAACTATAGAGTCAGCTAATCATTATTCTACACCTCAATAGGGGGAGTGTCCATATCCTCCTCTCAGCAACACCTTTTGCTGAGGAGCTCCTAGTACACTATAATTCTCTCATTAATACCTTTTTTCTCTGAAACACCTTTATCCATAACTTAACTTAATTATAACTGATGTCTTAGAAAAACTCTGTTTTCCATTATCACTTCTGATTATTTTTAACTTCTTATCCACACGTTTCTATTTCCATTTATAAAGCGCTTAGGATCTCACTAGTTTCATCCATATAGTTGTTTAAAAAGAAAACCCATCTAAAATCACTAATAATCAACAAACGCACTACTAAAAAGCAATACTTCTACACAGCATCAAGCACTCAGAAAGGTTGTGACCAAACAAATCCATATGTAGCACATAAACAAAGGCGTAGTAATAGGATACAAGTACATTTGGCACTCATACATAAGAAGTTCTGTGTTGCTTCCCTTAAAGACAAGCAATACAAGTTTGGTCATCTTTCAAATGTTTTGTAGGCAACGACTTACACAAGATTATCCTTGACAAGCTTTATTAAATTTTTTAAAAATAATATGACCAAGTCTTCTGTGCCAAAAAGCATTTGATTCACAAATGTAGCCTTTGCTTAACAGAGATAATGTCAAACACAACTTTCTTTAGGAACAATGATTTTCTTCATAGCAAAACTGTACATATTGGTCCTTTCTACAGGAACTTTAAGAAGTATCTAATTTTTCATCAGGCAAGTTTTTAAAATTTGGAGACACAGACAAACCATTTAGTAATTTTGTAAAAAGGACATAGTATTTGTTTCACACACTGTGAGACACTAAAAAAGATTTGAATACTTAACTCATTGACAAAGTAATACATCTTAAAATCAAGGATTAGCAGTCTAAGAGTACCTTTACCAGAAATTTTACCACCATATGCTCCTCCCCTAAATGTGACATAACCTCCATCAAACTCCTTGAAATCTGAGAGATAAGCTATGTTACCAGTAATGGCCTGAGCATCCACAATTCAACAAATCCTTTAATCATCATGACTGTTGGCTTGCACTGCATAAAAAAAACTAAACGAAAATAGATTTCCTTTTGGACCTATAGACCACTTACTGACACTTGGATCTTCCCCATGTCACTTCACACATATGTAGTTATATATGTTCACAGTGATTGATTGCACTATTAGAGTTTTGATAAGGTCTCCAAACACCAACATGCTGAGGGCTTAACAGCATTGAACCCATTTGCCCTGGCAGCATTAACTGATGTTCTATTTTGCCTAGCAGTATTAACTACTTTAGGCCTAACAGTATTAACAGGTGTTCTGTATGACCTAGCAGTCTTAACTATTTTAGGCCTAACAGTATTAACCTATCAAGATTACAATGACCTGTTAGTACTAACGCTGTAATCTTATAAAAGGGCCTATTAGCCAGTAGATAGTGCGGCTTGCATTTGAAAAAATAATTTTTGGTCTAGCACAATGCACCATTGGTTTTGGTGTGTAGTATAAACTGACTAGCAGTACTAAGAGGTTTTAGGCCAGTTTCTCCCACAAAACTAGCTCTGGAGTCACATTTATGTCTGGGCACATCTATAGTGTGAGGTCATGGCAAATAGTAATTATCCAACCCTGTTGTAATTAGTTCCCACTTACCACTTTTTTCTTTACAGATGGTTAGTTACAAAATTATATTCCACATGTTTAAAGCTCCCATATTAAAAAAATAAGCCTTGTTAACATCACAAATTCACTACTAGTTGATTGGAACTTATAACCATTCTAATTTCTCGGGATTCCCTCTAGGCCTTTGTGATCTATACATCTCTGCATACCTAACTGACCTTTTAACTGGTTTTTCTATTTTATAGAGCTAGCAAAGTAGGAATAACAATTTTCTACTTCTCTGATCTAGTCCCATAGACTCATCTTGTTTTCCCTCACCATACTGACCCCCCAATCTCATAATTGGAGCTTCATTATCACATCCTAACTTTCTTAGGTTTTTCTACTTTCACTAACCACTCTTACTAGTGTAAGACTCACACCCTTTCAACAAAGCTACTTTACTTGTGATTTCTGTTCTTTTAACAAAGACTTATCAGACATTCTCTTAGAAATTATCAGATTCCCTTTCACAAATCAAACATTAACCTCTTTCACCTCTACTATATCTCAAGACCAGATAGCCTTTAAATTCAGCTCTGTTCTGAATTCATCAAGACCAGAATAAGATAGATCTAGTTATGTTAGGTCTATTATAAAATTAAAGGCGATGTGGAGGAATGCACACTATAAATCCAACAAAACCCTTTTTACATTTCATGTCAGTTATCTGACTTTCTAACAACTATATAAGTCTTTTGAAGTCTTAACAAACATACATGATCAAATTTCTAAATTCAATGCATCTTTTCCTATAACATTTTTCAAACTCTGTTTTAAGCATATTAATTTCATATTGTCACTTGATTGCTAACTAATCTCTTTTAAGACATAAACTTCTTCACTAAAAACAGAACCTCTTACTTTCTATATGTGACAGGTTGATACTTCAATAGTATCTAGTCTCTTTATCTACACAAGTAGATGCCTCAAATTTAGTTTTGAAAGTTGTTTTAGCAAGCAATCATCAATGTTTCTTAAGAGTACTTCATAGTTTATTCAAAACAAGTTTTAGAGCAATTTTATCAGTGTATACATCTGAGGTCTGAAAATGCCATTAGAGCCCATGTTTACTGACTTGAACTTGTTCTTTGCAATGTCACTCACAATCAAAACCTACACCATCACAAGAGCTAACATTGCCTTGGAAGTGTGTTCTTGTTTCTTGCTTTCCTGGTGTTATTGTCTTGAATTCTGAAATGATCTCCTTGGCTTCTTGATGCTCAGCACTCCCTGCAAAGTGTCCAACATATGACAGATTGTAATCACCCACTCTTAATTTGGTCATATCCAGCATATCATTACCAATTAATGAAAATCACACACTTGCCTTTCTTCTGAACAGACATCTTTGCTCTCACACTTACACAAAGAAGAGTTTGCCACTAATCACAGACACAATGCTATTCCAAATCATCTTCATAATAATTTGCTCTAAGGTCCTGATGTAAGGACATTAGAACCATTACTGAGATTTTTCAACCATGAAAGCATACACAGTAATATACAACACCGCGACACTTAAGCATTGCAAACTACAGTGGACTGGCAGTCATTAACACTAGGGCCTAGCACACACTAACTTGCGTAAATAATCAGTGCGTTAGCATCATTGGTACGCTAGAGTTTGGTGATAGTCATGTAAGGCCAAAGTTTTGACCACCACTGACAGTACACAACATTTTTCTTTATCTTCTTACTGTTCAACAATCATTTGAAATTGTTCATACATATCAACACTAAACCATAGTCTCAATCTCAGGCACTAATATTCATCCCAAACAACTACACGAGAATTCCACACAGGTGGTAGCTGTCTTAAAACTTTATCTTTAAAAGTTTTAAATCTTCATTACTGCAATGATCACACCTAGAGAATAGCAAGCCTACACACTATCTAACAGCCCTATTGAAAATAAAGTCAAGAAACTCTGCACTTGTTGCATTGAAATTCTCATACTGTTGTTTCATGAGAGTTTTCTAAGTTTTCTTGGTAGCTGCATCACCTCCAAATCTTGTTTCAATGACAGAAAACATAAATTTAGCATCTGGATACTGACTGAATGTTAATCGTGATGTTCATTGGAAGTGCCATGAGCAACAAACCCTAGCCTTTGACATCATTCTTACATTCTTTGTCTTCTCTTCTACAGTCGGCAGGTGTAGACATCTTTAAGAAGTTGTTATCCCCATTCTCACTCAGTCGTTTGAGATAATTTGAGACCCATGAATCACCAATTTTCATATTACTCCCAGAGTTGACATAGTCACCTTGGATATGAAACAACAACTCTTAATCCTTATAGCCCACATCCATACTCCCCCAATTTGAATATGGGAAGCTTATGCATAGGGAAACACACATCATTGCGTAGATTCAGCTCATGTCTTCCAAGCATCAAATTTCTCAAGCAAGGCTTTGTATAACACTAAGTTAAAAGATTTAGTTCCTTAGGTTTTGAAGAACACACCTAAAAACCATATTTTCAAGAAATCGATATTTTGTTACAGTTTTACACATGGGGTTTTGGAAGTTTAATTGATATAACAAAGGTTTAATGATTGTCCTCTCTCACCCTTAATTGCAGTAATGCAAATACAATTATAAAAACATTGTTATTATTAAGTGGTTTCTTTGACTATCGAATTCGACTTCTATGATTTTTGGGTAATATTCTTTTTGATTGAATCGAATTTGGTAAAAAGGCGTATTCTATTAAACTAAGGTTTTGTAACAAACCCCTAGTTAAAATAAAAGTGGATTGAATGGAAGTTTTTTATGGAGTTGCGGTTTTTTGGGGTCTGTCATATGACTATTCTCTATATTAGACGTGGAGTATTGATGCTGATTTTTTAGGGATTACTTCTCTATATCCCCAATACTCTCATAATCACGTTATAAATTTTAAGAAAGGGTCCAAAGGACATACTGATTTTATGACAGATGGACGTATCCCTTTAATTCTACTTTAGGGTTTTGAAGTATCTTGAATATTATTGAAAGGGATCACAATGGTTTATTGTTCGTGTGGAAGTTTTTGTTTCTTGATCAGCTGTTTATCCTATGATTCGCTTATTATCTTTTGATATCCACCATCATGTCAGTAAGATGTTTTCTTGATAACACGAAACCATGACAAACCTAAATTATCTCATGGTTTAAAAAGAAAGTATTATTGAATATTATTTTGCAGGTTCAGGATTTATTTACACACATTAAAAACCATTGGATGTTAATGTTGTTTTTCCATGTGGTATTCGTTTTGAGTAGATGAAAGAAGGAGCAGCGGTATGTACTGTTTCGTTGATTGAATTATGTTTGACAAGGAGATTAAGTTTTTGATCTAAACAAAGATGCTGGCCGTATTTATGTACGCAATGTTCACACATGCATGTAAGACAAGGATATCTGTTCAAAAAGAAAGAGATATCAACATATAAAGTGAAAAGATATGGCTAAAAAATAGGGCAAACGTGTGGAGACTCACACATGTGAAGATTCTATTTGGAATATACGTGGCACAGTTATGGATACATTTTGTAATGATTTGGGACTGTATCTAGCAAAAGAGGATTTGTTACAACAAACATATGGAAAGATTCCTAACTGTACACACATTACAAGACTTGTGGGTCACAAGGTTTAATATACGTATTGCCTTGAAGAGATATTTACAGTAATAGCTTGATACTATATCACAAACTGTTGCTTGGGTTTAACGTTCATGTGAAATTAATGCTGCCATGAGTTCGAAGAAAGGTAGAACACCTCAAACGAATACTAATACTGTCTCTGCTTTGTTCGCATACATGGTATTCATACTGTTTGGGTAGGTTTTAGTACGTTCGCTACAAGGAAGGGTTACCAACTGTCGAGTGAAGAAGGTTTTTGTAACTATTAGGATTATCGAGAAAACAGTTCTATTATTGTTTTTGTCACCAAGAAGATTATTACAACTGCAAATGGTATCCGAAAAAAAGTTACAGCTACTAGTCTTATCAAATAGTGAGGTACACATATTTTTGTTCTCGAAATGCGAAGAAGATATTTGGGATAAAACTTATTTTTGTCTCGGTGACCAGATGAGATCTCGGACAAAAAGAGTGACACACACGGGAAGTTTTACACAGATTTGGTTAAATGTTTCTTAACGTTTAATAACAAAGGCCATATTTTTTAGGATTATTAAAACAATTGTTTACGGAGTTTATTTGTAGATCTTAATTGAAGACACGAAGTAAGTTTTACACACAACTATTACTTATTTTATCTTGAAATCAAGTGGGTGGATGCATGATTTCAATTGATAACTTGCTTAAATGAATACGAGTTAGATTGGACTTGGTTATCTAGACTTTCCCAACGGCACAAGGGGTGGGATGGCGTTTTGAGTGACTCGGTAAAACAACGACTTAAAGATTTCTACGATTGAGTGCTCAGTGTCCCACGAAGATGTCGACGTGGATAATCAAGAGGTGATGTGTTTATTAGAGATTTGATCAGCACAAATTACTCTCACCGTTCTTCAAACCTACAATAATGCAAGCTTAATAACAAAATTAGGAGGATTTTATACTTCAATATCAATTCGTATATCAAGTGTACTTCATCAGTCATCATTAACAACATAGAGCTTCACATGAATTTGAAATTATAAAGAACGGTTCATTAACATATGGTTTCAGGGAAGCTAATGTTAAAAATGTATAACCATGTATATAATGCTAAACCTCGACGGTTGAATGTTCTTTACAACGCTAGCCTTGTGTTACTACTGCTAGTGTAAAGTTTTCTATTGCTCAAGTTCCTTTTTGTTCTTAAGGAGCGTAACGGAGGGCAATTTGGGGTCATTGAGTAATACTTGGATTATTAAGTGTAATATTTTGGTTTCGTAGTTGTGAAGATCAAAGTTGCATAATTTTTGACCTCCTCTATTTAATATTGAAACAAAAAGGAGAATAAGATTATGATGATATTTTCGCAACTGTAGATCCGTGTAGTAGCTTAGTGGGAAAGTATTCATTCATATATTAACTTCAGGGAAGTTCATGCTTCTACTTTCGTGTTTTTGTTCATATCAACTAGGGGAGATTGCGTTGGGAATTAATATTTGAGTCTTGATAAGACAAAAAAAGAATGAAACAAGAAAGACTTACAAAGGGAAAGGACAAATCAACAATAAGAGAATCTTCAAGCTGGTCTGAGTATACTCTACGAAGATGGAAGATATCAGAAGATACTAAAAGATATGCTCAAGAAGAATAAAGATAAAGATTAAAAGATTTAGTTTCCTTATTGTATTTATTATGTTTCCTTGTAAACCTAGATATCTCTAGTATATAAAGAGATATAGGTTATAGGTTTTAGGCATCCAGAAAAGTGTGTGTACATAAAGTATAGAAGATGTAGACGTCTAGAGTGTTGGTGTAGCCTCAAGGTAATCAAGGTTTTCCTTATCCTGTTACAGGTTGGTAACCATTCTAGAGAGTTTGATCGTCTCTTCAGAATTGGGGCTTGATGGTAACGTAGGGTATTAAAACCTTGTTGAATATCTTTGACTTTTCTTATTCCGCTTTGTTTTTATAACTGTATGAAACATTGATAATTATACAAGATAAAGAAGGTCTCAAACAACCTGGTAAACATCTAAACAATCTTTTTGGCTTCCCAATTCTCCATGATAATATCATGTCATTGTTATATTAGACCACTAAACGTATGCCCACTGGATCAAATAAATTACCATACGATGCTCAATCAAGTCGAATGCAAGATTTAAATGAGTAAAGCGCTTGTAAGTGCAACCCCCTCGTGTATGCTCCCCCTTGTTTTTTGAGGAACCAAGGAATCAAAAGATATGTTATGCTACAAAACAAAGTATAGTAGACCGTGCACAATACAATATCAAAACATTAGCGGGGACACACTAGACATGCACTATCTAGGTTTTTATTATTCAAAAATAAGACACTTTTGAAAGAAAGTACAGAAACTAGACACAGGTAGTCCGATTATTTAAAAACAAAACTAAATGACGAGAAAAATAATAAAAATAAAAAGAATCGAGACGTATGTTTATAGAGAAAGATTAGACTGACTTTTAATAAACAAGAATGGGATTCGTTTATTGATTGACATAAAAATATTATAAGAATGACCTTTTAAAAGTAGACGAATGACACTTAATATCATGGCAAAATATTATATATATATATATAAAATATATATACATAAAAATACACTAAAAAGAATAAAAAGAAAAAATAAAGACGAGGATGGAGACCGGCTGTGCTTTTTGGATGTGAACGAAAAATGACTTCCAAAGAGCCGAAAAGTGGGAAAAGGACGAGCGATACTAAAGGATGGAACCACCTTTAAGAGAGGTTGCAATAGAAGAGATTGATATATCATTGCACACTAACAACTGATGTGCATATGATCCTAATCGAAAAAAAAAGACAAGGTGGATATTGGGGAAATTTAAAGTTTTGTTTGGTGTTTTAGCGTTAGTCTTGACAATGTTGAGGAACAAAGTGGGGATGTGAAATGAGGGGTAGTTCTTTCATAGAGCACAAAAATATGAAGAACCAACAATGGTAGTGACTCAATACACAACTTGAAGATTTAATATCTTCTTTAAGTTCTTCACTTTTTAGAAAGTGAGAAGTTAACGAACGGAGTTGACATTTGCATTTCGCAATTAACTTAAACATATTTTGGATGAAATAATTAAGTTGTATAAGCGATAACAGAGAGGAATTCTACAATAGATAAAAGACTATTAGAAGAGAGAAAGAAACGTTTAGAAGTGAGAAGAAATGATAGAGATAAGGAGACATATTTCTACGAAGTGAAACGACTACTAACACAAAAGAAAAGAAACGATTTAGAGTGGGAAGAATCGTCTATGAATTTGAGACAAGACGTATGCGAGATGTGAAGACCAAGGTTTGTATGTGAGGAGATTTATTATAAAGTGATGGATTGTAAGTCTATCAAATGTAAGGAATGTGTTATGACTACAATGAATGCATTACTCATTATAAATTCACTTGACTCTTGAAAAACATAGCAACAATGCCTTAGGAAGTGTTAGGATATGACGCAATGACCCATTGATCTATAGAGAGATATAGGTTATAGGTTTGGGTGAGAGTACAACACATGTCCTCGTAGCAGAAGAGAGGAAAATGTATAGGTAATACAGAATTAAAAAAGAAGAAGAAGCGGTCTATTACAACCTTGCTGCTTAGGCTGCCTAGATAACTGGGGGCCCATCAGAATAGATCAGGGGTCCGCCGGTACCGCCAACCGGAGGGATGGTTAGGGAAATGACGAATTTTTTGAAAGAGTGACATTTAATTTGCATTTTGCTAATCATAACAAACAACTACTTAAAGTACTCGGAAGAAGTATTATAAACTGTCACGCACGAACATGAAAACGGACATAGAATCAAAACTATAAAAAAAAAAAAAAGAAAGAAAATAAGAAAGGAAACGATTTATGGAATGTGTTCCAACATTCCTAAACCTTGACGAAGCGACAATTTAACTGAGACCTCACAGCTTATCAAAAGCGGCTGGTAAATGAAATAATGTCCGGCGATGATTTTACCTCCAGACGCAACCTTCTTTAACGGAGATGTTACATAGGACAATGTTCCCCAAAGGAAATGGGGTGACGTATCGTCGGTGTGTGTCGAATGCAATAAAAAAATAATAAGTAATAATAATTAATAATAATAATAATAATAATAATAACTGAATAACAAGAATAAACCCAACCAAGATGGAGGCGACGAGCTTGACAAATAGTCAAGACGGATTGATGGTTAAAGTACGATATACTACTACTCACAGAGTTTATGTAAGCTCGTCTCGATCCCCCCCAAACCCCACCCCCCACCCCCGCATTGCGAATGTTTCATAGATCAATCACACTACGAGGTATATGAATTTCTTAACAGAGTGTTATCATAAATAGTAGAGGTAAGAGATTAGCCATCTCTATGTTGAAGAGCGTGGTTGAGTGAAGAAACAAAGAGGTGTGAGTTGAAAGCTGAAAGTATTGTTTTTCGCGAAGATAAAGACGTTTCTGTCAAAGATGAAAGAAATTTTTTCTAGCGTCGAGGATAAAGCATTGTTTTTTGTCGAAGAGAATTGGAGAGCGTTTTTTAACTAAAAGTATGTTAAAATACTTGAATACATGGATTTTAGGATATGACCTTAACAGTTTGCAAATCGCAATATAAAGATACATTGAATATTCTATGCGGATGAAATACTCTTAAGTTGTTCAAATCGATCTCCTTACTTGGATGGAGCGATAGATTTGTATTCCAAAGCTTTTACTTAATGAAAGAGTAGAATGATTTGAAAGAAAGTCGAGACGATGCATCAAAGGAGTGTAGTGAGTACTCTAAGTAGATTTAAGACCAATCTCTTACACGACTCTTGTGTGACTTTCTTTAATTTGTGACACTAACGCATATAGAAAAATTTTATAGCGAGTTAGAAAATATAATATCTATATTCATAAATATACAATATAAACCTGAAAGTTTATCTCACAAAGTCTAATGCTATCAAGCACAAAAATCATACAAGACTTAATACTGTAAGACTCATCTCATGACATTTATATGTAATTGTCATACATTAAAGTAACATAAATGAAGTGTCTGCCAGCAATTAACACGTAAGTCTAGTAAAATTACGGATACAAAACTTGAATAATTTTAAATGAGCATCATCATGAAAAACATAGGGGCACCACTTTAGAATTAGGAGCATGTTTTATTCTTAATAAACTAAGAGATAGTTTAAGGCTAAAATGCTAGGAAAAAAGCAAACGCCTTTACAATAGAATGCATTCAAATAGACTATGGCGCACAATAAACGTTGAGCAAACAATGACTAAACTGAAGGCATATATTTGCATACACATGCATCAAGCTTTATCATCTTGAAACTTTAAAAACATTTACGTGAGTGCAAGTATATAGATTTACCCAAGGGAAACCTAATATTCTACTTTGCTTAGTCGTGCTCCTCCTACTGAAATATAATAGTCTACGATTGTAGACTACATTAGGCATATTTACACTAAGAGCCATTAAAATCAAATTAGATGAATGGAACAATGAGACTATCACAAGCGGTGCACAATTGAGGACTACAACCACCATTTTTTACAAGTTATACCACGAACCTAACTTCACTCTTGGAAGCAATTCAACCATTAGGTAAAATTGAATTTCTAGTGCATAGTGCAATAGATTCTCCAGTAGTCATTCTCATGTTAGACAAAATAGAATTACTATATTTGCATGATGAAGTGTAGCCAAGATAAAATTTGTATTGTCTTTTCATACAGGTCCTAATATGACTCAACTAACATGCTTTAATTCCGGTTCGCATAATCCTAATCAAGATGTGTGGAATTCTAGGATTGAGTGAGAGAGAAAGCAAGTTGTTGTAATTTTAAAAAAGAATGAGTCATCTAGAACCTAGGATTCTGCTTAAGAGTGACAATGTGTAATGTACTATATTGAGAGTGTTCAAAGAATGCATCTTTTCATGTCTTTTAAGAAAGAAATCTAATTAAGGTTACTTACCTTAATAGATATTGTGAATGTTTCTTTTTACAACAATGATGATTTACTAAAGGTTAGTTACATGTATGTTGGACTTTTAAACAAGAGATTGACAAGAGGAAGATTTTTGAATTTGTTGCCATAGGTTGAATCTACCTAAACCAAAGATGGATCTAGGACCAAGGATCCATCGATCCGTGGAGGTGCCAAATTTGGGCAAGGATCATTTTCTTATTATTTGGGAGAAGGTGTTGACATTAGGTTATTAGGAGAATTTTATATAAGTTATAAGGTTTCTCGGGTTTGAGTTTTTGAAAATGACAACCAAGTCTTGCTTATCAAGTTGGAGTACTTATGAGTTTCCCGATTAAAATTTATAAGTCGTCAATCCTACTTAGAGTGTGTTAAGTTTAGCATGTATAATTTGACCATAGCTAATAACACAAACATTTGAACACTTTAGACTCAATGAAACATCTTCGTAGCATGTGTGAGTTGCAATTTGATGACTAATCTTGTTATCTTGCAATCGACTTTGTCATTTCATGTATTAACCGATGATGGTTAAACATGTAGACTCGAAAAATATCTATGGTCATTTGATTGATATTTCCATGATCTAGATAAATTATAATCTCGACTTCATGTTCATATTCTAAATTTGTAATTAGATTGAACAGTGAAATTAATTATCGTTTGAATAATAATCATCTTCATATTCGAAACCCTCTTACGATCACTTATATAAAGAAAGTACAATAATGGTTTGCAGAATACGTTCAATTGTTCCTAGTCCTAACCTTAGATGGTTAAAAGGTTCTCATTTAGTGAAGAAAAAATATTATGATTATTTGATAAAGTAAGAGAAAGTTTTAATGAGAAGAGAGTTTGAGTTTTGAGTTGTGCCTTTGAATTGTTTGAGCAAAGTTACATATGTTGTGCATTTGCTCATGTATGGCTTTTCGGAGATCACAAATTTACCAAGTGCATTGCAAGGTAAATTACTTGAATATTTTGGATAAAAAATTCAAGCCGTCAATCCTACTTCATTGTGTATTTTATGCATATATTTGCCAAATATTTAGAACACAACTATTGGACAAATAGACTCAATATGACATCATTTATACAAGTGTGAGTTATGATCCGATGCATATTCTTATCGTCTTTGAGAAGGATATCAATATTTTCATATCAATCTAGTGTGATTAAGTATGTAGGTTTAAGATAACATCTCTTGTTATATTTTGATATAATCTTAAAGCTATACAAATAAGAATCCGATTTCATGTCCATACTCGAAAACTTATCAGTTAGATTCGATAATAATATCCATTATATTTTGAATAATGAGTCAAAATCTTTCTTGACCCTCACGAACACTCTTTTAAAAGAAAACAAATAAATATTTTCATACTATGTTCCATTAAACCTAAGACTAGTTTTAAATGTGAGATTGATGATAAATGACAAGTTAATTTCTTACTTCAAGATTGTCATATATTTTGCTTGTACGAAAAAACAATTTTCTGTTATGTACAATATGCATAGTTTTTGACATTTTATGAGTATACAAATGATTTCCTAACCATTTTTATACAACACACATCTTTTTTAAAATAATATATGTTTATAAAAAAGAATATAATTATGTGTGTGTGTTAGAACAATGCAAGCACAAACAAAGTTTAAAAATATATTTTCTTTTACTTAAATACTAATGTATTAATACGATATTTTCTTTTGTTTAACCAACCCAAGGTCAAACAAGGTAGGATGATAAAAAGATTTAGACATCATGTTGGAAGAGAGTTAACGTGCTGAAAATATTTTGATGACGGGTTTTAACATGTGATCTTATGACAATATTTTCCAACATATTTGACACATTATTGAACTCTAGTTCCTAAGTAGGTTGCTACACTCAAAATGATTTACAAGATGTTTATGTAATATTTGTAAATATAGCTATCTAAGCTTATATGCAATGCACAAACAATCACAACTTAATGCAAGTGATCTAGCGTAATTCCTATTAGGTATAATCCGGAAAACTAGTAACAAATAAATAGTGTACATAACATATGTGTTTAGATGTATAAGTAGCTCAATTACAAGTAGCAATGCTCACTTAATAATATCTTTTAACAAAAATTAAAAAAACACACATAATCATTTAGTATACACATAAAGATATTCATCGTCGTTTTGTGTATTAGATACAACGATGTATACTTAGCTCGATTTTATTTGAAAATAAAATGGGTTCCTCTACATTTCAAAAATTAATCAAGATCAATATTTTAAAAATAAAAATACATTATTTTTCAAAGATATTATCAACTAGAAATGCCCGACTCGAAGGAAAACGTAAAATACAAGTTTTTCGTTAGAACGAAACTCAATGTTTTGAACACTATGTAGTAATTTGCATTTCTGACTTACTTAAGTTTGGAAATAAGATTTGGAAATATTTTTAATGAAAGTAGACTCAATTACCTTTAAAATGGTGGGTGACACGACTTCTACGGACTTACGATTGATTTTATATGAATTTTCAAAGTTTGCAAAATTCTGACGAAACAGACAGATGGCCCCCGGAAAGGTGACGCCTCCCAGATATATTAGGGGGCCGTCCTAACATTTAGGGGACTGCCACCAGTGACAAAAAACACGTTTTTTTGTATAAAATCAATTGGTGACTTAATGGAAGGACGTAGGACTTCAGAAAGTTGTTCCAACACATAAAATACGTGTTTTAGACGCCATTTCTACTCTTACGACTAAAAAACTATATTGACATTTCCAAACCTTTTTAAAAGATTTTCCTTCAAGATATTATACGATGTATATCTAACAACAAAATTATTACGAATCAAACAACAAAACACTTTTCATTTTTAATCCTTCTTCATGGGTAAGTTGATACATGGAGTGTACTCTATTTTAAAAACCATTTGTTTTAAAAACTAGAGCGACGTGGCTCCTGATACCAATTATGGAATATGTAGAGAGGGAGGGGGGGGGGGAGGGTGAATACGTTTTCGTTTAAAAACTTTAGATCAGACACTACATAGCTCCCTGCTGACGGTCCCATAAATATATGGGGGCCGCCTGACTAAATCAGGGGGCCGCCTGATTTATAGGGGCCGCCTATAGCAGAGGGGTTTTGGACTAAATCTTTCGTATCAAATCACTAATCAAGTTTGACGCAATATGAGAAGTGTTGATTATAGATCTATTATAACTAAAACATAATCTAGCAATATAATCACATTCACAATATTTACTACAAAGAACTACACAATCATACGTAACATGATATACACAACAATCCACACAATCAAGAGCACAATACAAATGTAAAGGTAAAACGATAAATGTAAAGCGAAAGATAAAAGGAAATGCAAACCGAACGCGGTGATTTATAGTGGTTCGGTCACGAAGCTCCTTTTCGCCCTACTCCACTCCTCGAGTATCTAACTCGAGAGTTACTTCACTAATCAACAAGCTCCCTTTAGGCGGAGAAAACCATTACACGTCGCTTAAACCAATTTCTGACACTAAGCTAAATGTCGAGTCCTTCTTCGGGTAAAACCAAACCCGTTATGTTTTGTGGCCCAACATAATAAACCTTGTGTTTTATAGCCTAAACACATAAACCGCGTCGCTTACATTATTTTCTGAAACTAAGCTAAATGTCGAGTCCTAATCTTAGCTAGAACCAATCTACCACTTCACCAATGTATTTTGAGGACTAAAATATTAATTAACACACAAACAATACTTTCGGATTTATACACTATCCGGATCTACACAAATACACACGAATCACAATATAGAAATCGAATAT
>BQNB010057597.1:0-11642 GCA_026074375.1 Tanacetum coccineum | reverse complement strand
TAATATAAAACTATTATTTTAATCAAAACTCAAGAATTGGAATAAAATA
Source organism: Tanacetum coccineum (assembly GCA_026074375.1). Taxonomy (NCBI): domain Eukaryota; kingdom Viridiplantae; phylum Streptophyta; class Magnoliopsida; order Asterales; family Asteraceae; genus Tanacetum; species Tanacetum coccineum. Next base: position 11,593 of record BQNB010057597.1, on the reverse strand, counting down.
TTAGCTTTCAAAAATATGAGTTCTCACAAAAATGATGTTGTCAAGTTGCTTAATTTTCTTTTCTAAATCAATTTCTCTTTCAATATTTCTGTTTTCTTCTAATTTCAACTTATTTGTGAGTTCAGAAACTGTTTTCATTAAACAATCCTTTTCTTGCACTTGTTCGAAAAGATTTTTCTTAAGATGTACAATCTCGGCAAACTGTTCATTTGATCCTGAAAAACTGTTTTCAACATTTTGTTTCTCTTTCAAATCTTTAATCTCTTCTTTATATCTGTCAAGCTCGGTAGTCAAAGCTTTATTAACAGTGTTGCAATGCGTCACTTGGGTAGTTATTTGTTCAAACATAGACAATATCAGGACATCTTGTTGAGCAGAAGAGTTAGAATTCTGGACAGTTTCCTGTTGTGTTTCACTCAGATACTGAGAATAAGGAATGATATTGCTATCACTGATTATATCAGTTTCTGACTGACTCACATCATTAGACTGTTCAGAAGACGTCATGATCTGCTCACTTTGATTGAATAAGTCATAGTTCAGATTATCTTGATTGTGTACCTCAGTGAGTGCATCTGAGCCATTCCTTGAGAGATTGGCCATGAGAGCAATCTTGGCTGAATTGAGTTCATCACAATCAGAGTCATATGCATCCAGATCATCGGCTTGATAAGCAGCATTGTGGGTAATGACTGTCTGAGAGTTTTGATTATCAGGAAGTCCTGGATCTGCCAAAAATGCTATTTCATCCTCTGTTAAAGCTTGACCACTGGCTTGAGCTTGAACCAACAACACTTTATCATTAAACCATGTGTCATCCCTTTTCCTCTTGGGCTTTGTGCATTGCTTGGATATGGAACACTCCCCTTTGCAATTGTAAACAAATAACCGTCCTTTGTTTCCCCGTTTGTTGCTACCACTTGCACCAGTGATGAATTTTTTGTTGTTCCAGCAGCATAAGAAGTTTGTCTCCCCTGATCAGCGTTGCACTGTCACTTTTCCACATCAATAGATGGTAGCTTGTTGACGAGGGTTTGACGATGGTCATTAGCTGATTGTTGGTAGTAGGATACCGAGATATGACAACAGCAGTCAAGAATGACATCATGTGATTAATTGCGTCAATCGGATCATCCCCCTTCTGGAACACTGGAACAACTAGACTAGAGTCTGATTGGGAAAAGTCAGGTTGTTGCTGCTGATAGGTTGTGGGAGCATATTCCAACTGTGGGATTGATGGTTGTTGAGAATAAACGTTGTGGTGTACGGTGGATTGATACTCATTTGTTGGATAAGAAATTGAAAGAGGTGTTGATTGATTGGTTGAGAATTGTTGATGTTGATGTTGATAAGGTGTAACAAACTGTGAATGCTGATATGGTGAAACATGATGTTGAGATAGAGACTGTGGATGAGTGTGTAGATGAGATTGGTAAGCTGGCTGGGGGGGGGGGGGGGGAGTTAATGATGAGATGCAACTAAAGCAGTGGATCAGGTTTGTGATTCATGCATTAAACCGAACTTCAATATGCATGTAGTTCATGTTGTTGGCAGAATGAGCATGAAGTGATTCAACGTTGGTAGTGGCAATTCTTTAACCAGTTAACATCGGTGACAAAATTTGCTCCAATTACTCAGGAAGAGTGTTTAAGACTTGGTGTTCTCTGATAACTGGCTCCAAAGGCATATTGTAAAATGTTCATATCATTGGAGTAACAGAGTGAACCCAATAATAATCATGAAACGTCTCTCCTTTCTTGTAGGTTAATTATCAATTAATCATCAGCTTGCACTCACGTTCTTGTTGGGTAATGATGTTCTTGCATCAACAGTTTAATTTTCTCCCATAGATCCTTTGCTACACGATGTTGACTCACTAAAAGAATATTTCAGGTGGTAGGCCTTGGAGAATGAGTTAATTGACTGTGATGTCGCAATCTGCTGAATAGCTTCAGCTGGAGTTAGCTCAACATATTCCTTTTGCATTTTTACTCCTTCCTCAAGTGTTTGAAGGCCAAACAAGTGGTCCTTTTTTAATTGGATGCCAATGTATCATTCTTACTTGTGGTCTAATTCATTCATATTAAAGTTCCTTTCTGCTTTTCCATGATGATTTACTAAGGGTGTTTTCCAGGACATACGGTGGTTTGTCTGTCTCACCTTCCAGAGAGAAGTGTTTATAAGCTAGAGTCGTATGTGATTCATAAGATTACTTGTTGATCGTTAGGTGGAGAAAAGAAATTGTGTTTGATACATGATTGTTGAGTCTTGAATTAAAACTATACGGGATTTTACAATTCTTGACAAAACCGGGAAGACAAGTGTTTGTTTCATGGGATTTTACAAGTCAAAGAAATAACCGTACAATTTAAAATTGTGTTTTTAAGTTTAAACTGAAATAATTTTCTACTGGTTCGGTCCTCTCGTTCGAACGACTAGTTCGATCCTCTAGTTCGAACGGCTAGTTCGATCCTTCGTTCGATCCGCTAGTTCGGTCCTAACTGGTGAAAAACGCTCGTTCGATCTAAACTAGAAATCACTCGTTCGATCGACACTAAAGTAGCTCGTTCAATTCAAACTTGAAGTCGTTCGTTCGATCAAAACTAGAAGCTGCTCGTTCGATGATCTCGTTTGAACCCTTAGTTCGATGATCTAGTTCGATCCCTAGTTCGATGATCTAGTTCGATCCCTAGTTCGATGATCTAGTTCGATCCCTTGGTTTGATTCCTTAGTTTGATCTACTTGTTAGGCTTACTCGTTCGGTTTCGGTCCAAACAACTTCGAAACTCAAATCTTCAAAGACTAAAAAAAACACGATTTTGAAAGTTTTTTCGCAAAAATCTTGTACAACTAGTATTACTAACCCTATAGGAACAATAAATTGAAAAATTTATAGGTTGTTTAGCCAAAAATAATTTAATACTAATTTGTTCTTTGTAAAGGTTTTGAATACAAAATCAAACAAAAGTCTCTAAACACACCACTCCATGGCTTTCTTACAAATTGAGAATACTTGTAATCTTAAGATCAACCAGAAACATTTAAGTTGAGATGTGGGTTGGATTGTTAGATAGAAAGATGATGGAAAATGGATGAGTGTATTATGAAAGTGTGTGTAACAAATGGAACAACCAACCCTCTCCAAGACTAGGATAGGGTGTATTTATACTACATAGAGGCCGGCCATGGGCTGGAGTTGGACCACCCATGGGCCTTGGGCCGGACTAGATTACTAATCTAATCCTTATACTAACTACGAGCTAAGACTATTACAACTTTGGAAGTGACCGACACTTTTCGTGTTTCCAACACGGGGGTTGATACATTGGGGCTTGTTGTTGAACCTGGGGTCGTTGGATTTGACCCTGGGTGTAGCCATTCCCACGGTTTTGGTTTTGGTTCCAACGATTCTGATTGTTGGCTTGGCTGTTGTGTTGCATGGGAGGAAAACCGGGGGGTCTGATTTGGTTTGCCATTGGTGGCGGACGGTAACCGGAATTTCCTTGGTTGAAATTTGCTGCGGCTGCTTAAGAGACGTATTCTTGGATGTTATCTCGGTAATTGTTGCTATCGGTAGCCGGACAATTACGATATGAATGGGCACCACCGCAGGTAACATAATTTTGCTCAACCGCTTTTACAGGAGTGGGAGCTGGAACTGGAGATGTCTGCTTGTCGAGAAGTAGAGCTCTAACCATATCTTTCAATTCAGCAACATCGGGAGATACCCCGGAGGTGGAAGCGCTCGTACTCACCTTAGCAACAATGGCTTTGCTTCGGGAAGTGGATGAACTTTAAGACTACTCTCGATGATGCTTGGGCAATTCAGCGGGCCTTTTGTCCAAAAAGTTACCAACCTGCGGCGGAGTTCAAAGCTGTCTTGATCATTAACTTTTAAGGCATTGTAAAATGTTTCAAGTTGGTGAAGCTTACGAGAATCCATGGGATGTGAGACATTGCTCGGAGAAGATCTTGACATCGATACCAAGCAATCAATAAACGATCATCAAAAATCTTTGTTGAATTTGGTAATCTAGTTCCGAAGATTGTACGTTTTAGAAGGTGGGTAAAAAAACAATTGATTGATGAATTTAGCAACGTGGGTCATTTCTCCCATGTTTGAATTGATCTGAGGGGTTCTTTCGCATAGCTTCATACGGGCTGCACCCATCGAGAGAGAAGGAAAAAGCATCAACTTAATGATGTGGTCGGGACTTTAGGATATCTCATAGTAGAGGTGATTTTATTGCAAGTACGATGTGGGCATGTGGTTCATCTTTGTCATGTCGAAGGAACTGCTTGTTCTGGACAAGAGTTAGCAACCCATGCTTGATCTCAAAACTTTGCTGCTGCGATTTCAGGAACAACATTTGCAGTCCTCGTATCCCTCTGGTCGGGAGCGGAGCAATTCTGCCATAGTTTCGATTATCAGCCAGCGATTATTTGGGAGGTTCAACAAGCATTCGGAGGAACTTTTGTTGTTGTCGTTGATTGTTGCTCGAAGACGACGATGCTTTGAGAAACGTGGCCCCCATCATCTAAAATATAAGAACTATAAGAGTATATTTTGGTTTTTTCAGGTTTATTAACACATCTTTTTTACCGGTCAAAGGAGATAAGACAACTTCTACCAAATAATCTACTTACTTCACGGTAGATCTCAAAAAGTAACGCTAATATGTGTGCGGAGGAGTAGAATCTAGCGCGAAGCTTATGTCTCATTTCGGTCGTATTTCCTTGGAACTACTCACTCCTTATACCCACTTTATAGTTTGTTTAACTTTTCAAGGTGAGCCGTACGTCGTAAGGGACACAAATGGCAAGTTTTAAATCTTTGATTCGAGTTGGGAACCAACAAGTTCACCGGAAGTTATTATGATAATACCTCAATTGAGAATATTATATTTTGGTATTTTTACCAATTTGTGAATTTTATTTCTTTTTTTTATGGACAATGTTTTTATATTTTTGGTTTTTTTTTTTTTTTTTAGATGATAATTATACTTAATAAAAGAAACTGAAAAATATTTTTGTACTTTTTATGTTTTTATAAAGAAAATATTCACAGAATTAAACACAAATTGTCAAACGTAACGATAATCTTTTTCACAGCCTCCCCGGCAACGGCGCCAAAATTTGACTCACTCGTTCTCACCCCTTATTATGAACCAATAAATACAAACAAATATAAATACACAACAGGGATCAGAATCCGCGAGACCAATGAAACCGGAAGCGGTATAGAGTGTTCCCGGGTCGTTATGTCCCAACGAGGCTAGAGATGGAAAATCGAAAGACGATTGATGAGTTGTGTTTGAATATTACAAGGAATGATTTGGCACTAATACTGATAAGCAAATGCACATAAAAATGAGCAAAGAAAATAAGCTGGAATAAGAATAAAGCTAGGAATGGTAAAAACACTTAAAACTTTTATACTAAGACACAAATAAGCTCAAATAAGCTTAAGACAGATTAAATAAGCTAAGCTAACTTTAAATAAGCAAATTCAAAAAAAACAATTAAACTAAATTAAGCAAGAAAAACCCAGCAGTACTTGCAACAGTACTAACAGTATTAACTATCAGTACTAACTTGGAGTTAGTACTGCTAGCTTTGAGTTAGTACTGTTAGCTTAAGGTTAGTACTACTAGTCTTAACAAAACACAGTTTTAAACCAAGAATTAACGGAGCATTCAGCTCACAATAACAGATACTGACCTAACCCTAATAAGCACTCAGTAATAAGAAGAACGCAATGGAATAAACCTAAAATGGCAAATAAGATAAGATGCTACAAACTGTAAACTATTGGAAAACATTTTAAAAAGGAAATAAGCTCTAAATAAGCAAAAAGGTAAAGGAAAAATGGTTTAATCTACTCTAAAAGATAAGGAAATATTAAATAAGCAGATTAATAAGCTATAGCTAAAATGAACCACCAGTACTAACAGTTTTAACTACCAGTACTAACTTAGAGTTAGTACTGCTAGCTTGAGTTAGTACACTAGTGAAAAAAATCTCAAAGAGAACTAGCAGTACTAACTTAAAGTTTTCAAAAATAATTTTTTTTCTTTTTATTTTAAAGCTGATTTGATTCCTAATTTATTAAAAAACAGATTATCTAAGAAACAAAATAAGGACACTTGTAAGCAAGAATAAACACTTAAATAAGCTGAATCAATCTAACAGTTTTAACTTATAACTAACAGTGTTAACTAAGAAGGAGGCACAAACTATTTCTAGACTAATAATTAAGCAAAACATGCACTAAACATCATGATAAAGCATAAATAAGCAGTTCTGCAGTAACTAAGTGAACAAGAGAAAGAAAAACTTACAACACCCTTGCTCAAAACAGCGCTTAAACTAATAATCTACGAGCTCTAGCTTGCATAAAACAAGCTAGTGGTGTCCATAAGCCCATCCAGTATTGGCTTATCATCCATAAAGTAAGCTGTGGTGTATTTGAGAGTGATTTTTGAGATTACAAAACAACACAATTAAGAAACTTAACACTTGGAATTGTAAATTGACTTAAAACCTTAAATTTGCATTAAAACTTGAAAATGTTACAAAGCTGAAAGTAGGAGCTGTAAATGACTTAAAACAAACTGAAAATAAGCTAAATTATTTTAAGATTAAAAAAAACATAAAAACATACATGCCTCACAGGCTTACAAAAGGATCTATTTATAGCCGAAGTCTTCTTCCCTTGGTCTTGCAGCTTGTGCTTCTTTGGTGAGAGCAAAAACCAAGTGTGCTTGTTGTGTGAGGTGATTCTAAAGCAAATCCCAGCCTTTTATTTCTTTTGTGCTTCTTTGGAGACAATCTCAGCCATTGAAAACTTTGGGAATGGTGTGGGATTGCCAACATGGCACTTTACACATGGGGGGGGGGAGGGGGGTGGGAGATTAGTAGGGTGGTTGAAATGATTTTGGCTAGGGTGTCGAGTGGTTTTGCAGGGAAAGGTATGGGACGACATCCAAGTTGTATCTGGGTTTTTGTTGAGCGGGAAAGATGGCTTTTTGGGTAAGTTGGCGGTTTGGTTCCAATTCTAAGTTATATAACTTCAATGCAATCTTTGCCCGACTTGCAATTTTGACCCTTCCCTTTTATTTCTTGTAATATAACTTGAGGTTTGGCAGTTTTAGTCCCTCAAGTTGTATTTTCTTCACTTGGATGACTTCTGACTTTGTTCCTTTTCATTACGTGCCTTGGTTTTGTTTGACTTTTGGCTTTCTTTATTGTACATTTTCTTGAATTCGTTTCCCACCAACCTGCCACCAATACAATGAAAAAACATACAAATACGATGTATTTTTGGTACGTTTAGTCTTTTAAGTCCATTTTTAATGGAAAATGGTATGTGTAATTAAGCACATACCTCCTGGCAGTACTAATTTTTTGCCTAACAGTATTAAGAGATATCTAACAATATTAACTATGTCTTCAATAATTATACAACAACATGCCTCTATTCATTACAAGCACACTAGAAAAGACTAGATAGAATATGAGAATTCATGAGGATCATATTTATTGCATAACCCATGAATAAATGTTAGAAACTGTTATCCAAACACATTAACCTCCTAACAGACAATACTCCAGAGAGTAAGTAATCCAATGCTAAGCACTTAGAAGTTAAATCCTGATAACATCAAAAGCCATTGTGAGAAGATCTGCAACATTGTGGTTTATGTGTAATCTTAATCACTTGAATCAACTTCTTCTCATAACAATCTCTGATGAAATGGTGCCTTATCTCTATATGCTTGGTTTTAGAGTAAAATACTAGGTTCTTCACAATACAAATGGTGCTTTCATTATCAATGTAAATCTTGGTGTTCATGAAATTGAATCCATAGTCAAGCAATGATTTTCAGATACATAGCCACCTATCCACAGCATATTAGCAGCAGCAACATACTCTGCCTTCAGTTGTAGAATTTTCAACTATGTCTGTTCTCTACATTGCCATGAAATTCAACCTTTGCCAGCAAAATTGACAACCTCCTGTTGTGGATTTCCTGTCAAGGATAGCTCTAGGATAATCACTATCAGAAAAAGCTTCCAAGTTAAATGGTAAATCCCTAGGATACCCAAATGGCACGATTGGGTTGACCTTTCAATTATCTATGATCCTTCTTCATAGCATTGAGGATGTGCACTTTAGGAGTAACTTGGAAAACCTTGCCACAAACAACACAAACCAGGCAACACGATTTATCTAGGCCTAGAATATGTTAAGTACATCAATGATCCAATCATTGATCTATATAAATGAGCATCCACATTAACAGCTTCTTCATCCTTGATCATTGCCTTGTTAGGTTCCATGGGAGTGCTTGCTGTCTTCATAGAGACAAAATCAAACTTCTTTAATATGCCAGCCACATATTTTTCTTGGCTAATGAAGATTCCATCCTTCTTCTATTGTACTTTAACCTAAGACAGGAAAGTGAGTTCACCCAAGAGAAACTCATCTGGAATCTCTTGTGCATCAAACCTTCAAACTTCATACATAAAGACTTCTTTGTTGACCCAAAGATGATATCATCCACATACACCTGTACGAACAAGATATCACCTTTGTCCTTCTTGATGAACAAATTCTTATCTATAGTGCCTCTTCTAAATCCATTTTTAATTAAATAGGTAGACAATGTCTCATACCAGGCTTTAGGAGCTTGATGTAGACCATATAATGCTTTTTCTACCTTATACACTTTGTCAGGAAGCTATGGATCTTTAAAACCAGGAGGTTGGCAAACATATACCTTCTCATCAATAGTACCATATAAAGAAGGCAACTCTTTACATCCATCTGGTACAAAATAACCTTTACCTGATGCATAGGCACAAAATAACCTCATCATAATCATTCCTTTTTCTTCCTGGGTATATCTTGTGCAACCGCTTGCATTGTTTCTCACTTATAATGGCCTCTCTCATCTATTTTTGTTTTAAAGTCCATTTTGTTTCAATTGGCCCTCTTGCCATTGGTACGATTAAACAGTGTCCAAACCTTTGAAGTTGAAATTGTAGAAGATCCTATTTGCCATTGCTTCTATCCAGCTTAGATCTTCCAGAGCTTGAATCACTTTCTTGGGTTCTATTTGAGAGAGAAAACATGCAAATAAGCAGTTCTGATAATCTTTATGATTTGTTCTCCTCTGCTTATTAATCTAACACACCATAGCATGTTCATAAGAAATCTTGGTCATTCTCCTTGTTTGAATAGCTGAATTAAAGTCTCTAATGATGTGGTATTTAAGGATGATATTGTAATTTGGTTGTAAGAATAGGACTGACATTTATGGTTGTTTCCATGTTGTTGAGGTCAGCCTCTGCACCCCACATCCTTCATCCTATAAGCATTACATATAAATTCTAGTATAAATCATTGGAGTCACATTTAAATAGGTAGAAGTGTAAATGCATTTTTGAAAGGAGAAAATCATTTAAATAGATGATCCTCAAATGCAATAGAAGCTTGAGCAGCATTAACTGGTGATGATGGAACATCATTAGTAACATATGGTCCAACAGACACTAACGGGTGTACTAACAGTTTTAATACTTTGCGTTGTTAGCAGGTACAGTCTGCTTTTTCTTGTAGAAGTAACCTTTCAATCAAATTCTTGTTGGCTTGATTTATCTTCCTATCTTTATCTGAAGCTCCACTTTCATCCATTTCAGTAGTCTTCTCTTCAGCATCTTCTTCATTGACCTTAGGATCTTGAGAGATTAATGGATTAGTTGTGCAGATAGGTATTAGGATGTATTCTTGTTCAGGTTCTGTCTTCTTCTCAGCATGACCTGTAACAATGTTATCTCTAGTTCCTGCAATACCATTAGTTTGATTTCCTACAACAACTGGCACATAGTTCATTGATATTGTCAAAGAATCAACATCAAAAAGCCAATCTGGTCCATTTCCTGTCACATTAGGTGTATTTTCAAGAAATATAATGTTTAAGGTCTCTTCAACTATCCTAGTCCTCTTGTTAAATACTCCTTGGTATTTAAGATGGTAACAGGACACCCAAAAGGTTTCATGAAGTCTATCAATGGGGGTCTCCCACGAATAAGTTCATAGGGTGTCATGTTATGAGGCTTAATAATTAAGACTCTATTTAGCACATAGCAAGCAGTATTAACTACTTCAGCCCAAAAGGTGGTTGGCAACTTAGAGTCAACTAACATAGTTCTTGCAGCCTCTATTAGTGTTCTATTCCTCCTCTCAGTAACACCATTCTGCTGAGGAGTCCTACCAACACTGAATTCCCTCCTAATCCCCTTCATTTCACAAAACTGATTCATTACACTATTTTTGAACTCAGTTCCCTTTGTACAATCTGATAGCTTTTACAATTATGTTCAAGTTGATTTTTCTATTTCAGTAATGAAGGTCCTTTAATTTTCCACTAGGTCTCATTTTAGTGGCAAAAAAGAATACTAAGAAAAATATACTTAAAAGTCATTTAGTGACATACTAAGCAATAAGACTTTTCATTAAAAATCTTATCATTTGTAGGACACAAAATTAGGGAAATATAATGAATTTAATAAAAGGGTTTGTGATTCGAGTTCACAAGTTTGGCCACTTTACAGGAGACTTTGTGTTGCTTTCCATTTCTTACATAGCTACACTTGAATGGTCATCTTCATAATATCTTTGAAGGCAAAACTCTATCAAGGTTTCCAATCACAAGTTTATTCATGTTTTTTAAAGTTTATGTGACCATGCCGCCTATGCCATAAAGTGAGATTCATCAACTGGACCTTAGCAAAAGAGGAAAGTTTAAACTTTGTGGACAAACAAACACTCTTTAGGTCAACACTGTAAATGTTATCACTTTTTGGAACTCTCTAAAAAGACTGACTTTCATCAAGTAGCTTAAAGTCAGAAGACAAGACAAGACATTCAGTGTCAGTAAAAAGAACATTATTCTTTTTGTCACATATTTGTGACACACTAAACAAGTTATATTAGCTCCTTACATAAAGTACACTTATCAAATATACAAGTTCTGTTTTCGATTTTTAACTTTTCAAGAATTTACTTTGCCATCTCCAAAAGGAAAACAAAGCCAAATCATAATCTTAATTATTCAGTAAAATTACATCGTTTCCGTCATTTGCGCCTTGATCAATCACTGTCAATAACTCCTTTTTCCTTGTACTCCTTCTGTTGTGGGTTGCCCTGCACATAAAATAAGAGAATTAGACTCTTTTGGGGATCCAACCCTTTATAGACTTGGATCTGCCTCGCGCATCAATGTAAGAATATTTCTTGAAAGTATTTGATGCACTACCGTTTTTGACTTTCCAAACCCAGCATGCTAAGGCCTTAACAGCATTAACCCATTTTCCCTTGTTTTTACTTACTACTGCTCTATCTCTAGCAGTGGTATCTTTTACCTTAACAATATTAACCTTTTTAGTGAAGATACTATTTTTGTATTCAGAATACTTGTTAAATGGCCTTGTGAATTTGATATAGTCTAGGATGATTCACAGTTGGTTTTGAGCCAGCAGTATTAACTGGTCTGACAGCAGTATTAACACTTACACCAGCAGTATT